>CM050163.1:167306841-167576841 GCA_027410445.1 Discoglossus pictus | reverse complement strand
ACTGCACATTACACACACAATACATCATTATATATATATATATATGTATACACACTGCACATTACACACACACCTCACACACACACACAATACATCATTATATATATATATATATATATATATATATATATATGTATACACACTGCACATTACACACACACCTCACACACACACACACACACACACAATACATCATTATATATATATATATGTATACACACTGCACATTACACACACACCTCACACACACACAATACATCATTATATATATATATATACACACTGCACATTACACACACACCTCACACACACACACACAATACATATAATATATTATATACTTATAATCTGTATAATATAAGTGTGTATAAAATCTATAATATATTTATAATATATACAGTATATATATATATATATATATATATATATATATATATATATATATATATAAATAATGTCCCAGTGCACATTTTGTTGTATATATGTATTTTTTTTTATTAGTTTATGGCCTCCAGCCCATGATGCCATGTCCCCCCAGGCTAAGCCTTCATGTCCCCCAAGGCCAGGCCTCCATGGTCCCGATCAGTCAGATCTGTCACTATCAGTCAGACCCATCAGACTACTTACATTCATCGAAGCTGTTCAATTATCCACCACTATGCATCTCCTGCCTGTACGTTTTTCTGCAGAGGCAGGGACTTCCTGAATGACTTTGCATGCATGTGACGTAATTCTGAAACTCCCTGCCTCTGCAGAAAATGTGCAGGCAGGGGAGACATGGCGGAGGTGAATTGAAGTGCTCCAATGAATGTAAGTAGTCTGATGGGTCTAATGGGGCATGGAGTTCTGCTCCCTCTCTCCAGCAGCGTGCATGCACAGCTCCCTCTCTCCAGGGGCGTGCACGCACAGTTCCCTCTCTCCAGGGGCGTGCACGCACAGCTCCCTCTCTTCGCAAAGGCCGCAAATGCTGTCAAGGAGCGCGAGGGCTGCAGTTGCTGCGAGGGCTGCAGCCCTCTTCGCGAGGGCTGCAGTTGCTGGCAAGGAGCGCCTGCGGCGCTCCTTGCCAGCAACTGCGACCCTCGCTTCGCGAGGGCCGCGGGCTCGCTATGCGAGCCCGCTAGCGTGAGCAACGGCTTAAGCAAGCTCGCCTGCTCACAACTATATATGTGATTATATAATGTGTAGATGTACCAGCTGGGCATGCATTATTATTATTATTATTATTATTATATAATGTGTAGATGTACCAGCTGGGCATGCTCTTGTGCATTATTATTATTATTATTAGTAAAATACTACTACTAATAATAATAATAATGCACAAGAGCATGCCCAGCCGGTACATCTACACATTATATACTAATAATAATAATAATAACAATAATAATAATAATGCTCAAGAGCATGCCCAGCCGGTACATCTACACATTATACACATTTGACTCAAGTAGCTGCCTGTGCTGGGTCAGTTTGGCTTAATTGCTGGGCCCTTTTCCTGCCAAGATGGCGACCGTCAGTCCATGGGCCTCTATGTCCCCTTCACTACCTTTGTCCCCGCTTGTGTGCTTATTTGGGATGGCCCCCCTTTATATCTCCGACCCGTGGCCTTCTCAGGTCCCCCCCTCAATCTCTGAGTGTGGGTATGCGGGCTGGGGCGTTGAATCAGGCCTACCTTCTTCTCTGCTCGCTGCAAGATCAACAATACCTAATTTTTCAGGCATGTGTACATGCCTAATTTTTCTGGCCTCTGGTGCTGCACTGTGCCTTCAACAACCAAACCCCCAAAAAAGGCACATAACAGGGATTAAACTGATAGGAGTAGTACTACTTAACACACCACTCATATCTGGTGTAACAGTAGTGTACATTTAAAACAAAAAACATTTTTTCTACTGTAATAGATTGCATAGCAGTTAGTTGTCTGCAAGCGTGTGTGTCAGACCTACAGCGTCTACTCTGCCAACTTCTGCAAGTGCACAGTGCCACTCATATCTGTTGTCACAGTAGCTTGGACGCATAGTACCAATCTGTCAAAACCGGTAATGATGAATGAGGTCTAGAGTAGCCTGGTTCCCTTATCCTCTACAGGTTGAGACCTAATGTTTGGGTGTCTCCAGACCAACACATGAGTACAAGCAGCACACAAACTCAAAGCCGCCATCCTCCTCCTGGTCCAGCATCATCAGCCACATCAACCACTGCTGTCCTCCTTGCCCCCTCTCAACCATCCGCCACTGCGTCTCTCGCCTTGAGCAGTTCCTGCTCATCTGCCCATAGTCAGGTGCCTGTAAAGGACATGTTTGAGCGTAAGAAGCTAATGTCTCAAAGTGCCCCAAAATTGAAGTGATACGACCAACAAAGCATCTTTTTCCATCTCCTGGTTCTAAAAATCCAGGCCTTATACACGCCCCCTGATATGTGCTGTAACAGGTTTTAAACTGATAAGAGTAGTACTACTTAACACACCTTATAATAATGCAGAGAGAGGCAATGCAGTGAGAGGAGTCTGAAGTAGAGGAGTCAGAGGAGGAAGGTGGCTTTGAGGAGGTGGAAGACCAAACACAGCAGGCTTCCCAGGGGGCTTGTTGTCACCTTTCGGGGACCCTTGGTGTTGTACGTGGCTGGGTGGAGGAAGAGACCTTCAATGACATCAGTGAGGACATGGAACGGGACATGGCTAGCTTGGTATCCAACCTTGTGCAAATGGGGAGTTTGCGGTTGTGCAAATGGACTGTTTGCGGTTGTTTGCGGTGCGTTAAACTGGGAGTTTGGTCTGTCACTGTGAAGCGGGCCTAACCCTTACACTACCTGATCGATACAACATCATACCTGATGTTTTAAAGCACGTTATTCCAAACAATTTAGGAATGTTAGGTAATTTATGCCCTTTATGGCTTAAAACCAGACTCTGTATCAACTATGTAATTTTCCGTGGGAGTTTAGCCATGGATCCCCCTCCGGCATGCCACAGTCCAGTTGTTAGACCCCTTGAAACAACTTTCCCATCACTATTGTGGCCAGAAAGAGTCCCTGTGGGTGTTAAAATTCGCCTGCCCATTGAAGTCTATGGCGGTTCGCCGATGTTCGCCGGTTCGTGAACATCTGCGGCGGTTCGCGTTCGCGGCTCGCGAACCGAAAATTTTAGGTTTGCGACATCACTAATCGCCAGTATCTGGGGTCAGGAAGGAATTCATTTTTTCCCCCTTTGAGACGATTGGCTAAGTTTCACTTGGGTTTTTTTTTTCTGTTTGCCCTTCTCTTCATTAATTAGTCATTAAAAATAAATAAATAAATAATTAAATAATTGATTCATAATTAATTAACAACTAATTCATTAATAACTAATCCGCATATTGCAGATCAGAGAAGATCTTAAAAGGTTGAACCTGATGGACTGAAAGTCTTTTTTCAACCTTAATTACTATGTAACTATGTAACTATGTAACATGGAAGATTCCCTGTTTGTAATATTAAAATAAACCACATAAGTGTATATTTCCATAGCTAAAGATCATTTTATAAGCAAGTTCTTAAAAGCTTTGTTTTTACTCACAAAACCTTCTAAACAGTCCCTTCAAAGGTTCGGCCCCTGTAGATTATGCATACAATGTGTCCATAGCACTGTATGTACTAACCAATAACTAACTGTGTCTCAGCAGCACTTTAGTAACATGTTGCTGAGACACAGCTTCTGACTGGCTTGTATAGCTAGTATTATCAAGACATTGTATACATGAGCTACAGGGGGCAGATGTTTGCAGGGATTGTTTGGAAAGATTTAGTAAGTAAAAATAGCACTTTTAAACTCTTATTAATCAAATTATATTTACACATGCAAATGAACACTTAGGTAATTTGATCATTTCACATGTTCACAAATAGGGACAACTTTAAAGCCTGAAATGCAGCTGAGAACTGTACATGAAAGTCCCTTTATTTAGGGATGTGCCAACACTTTCAGGCTCATATCCCTCAGGAGCCCAAATAAGCCCAAATAAGTGGATGACATACATATGGGAAGGGCAACACTTATCCCTCTGGGAAACAGATCAATATAACAAACACATTACATGAAAACAGAATGTAAAATTTAATAAAAAGTAAATGTCATCAATGTCTAGATTTCCTTATTGCTGCTGGTTGCTAGGATACCTCATGCACATTCTCACAATATGGCCGCTTTGCCTAGGAGGTCAACCAACTTTTACCTTGTCAAGAGTATCCTCATTTGAAGGACAGTTCCAAGTGTCGATGTCAGTTGGGTAAGGATAATAAATTCTATACCACTCATATAAACCAATAGGAGTAGTAATTAAGAATACACATTTAATTTATCTTAGAAAAAAAATAAGAGGAAGCAAAAATACGACGTTAACGGCCGAAACGCGTACATCAAAAAACAACAAAAACACAGCACAATAACAAAAAAAACATAAAAAATCTCACATAGAGCATGGGGGGACAGCCAGGACGTCTGGGAGTGAGGTTGCACGCAAATTTAAGTCGAATTTAAGCATTTTCGGCCCTTAAAAATCGTCTAAGCAGCAAAAAAAATGGCGATCAAAAAAAATGTAAACGAGGCTAAACATGCAAAAAATACGCCAAGCACATAAGACTTTTACCCAGGAAGGACGGAAAATTATCCACACCCGCGTAACACATAGACAATCGCCTCCATTTTACAACACTAACTTACAACTAATAACATTACAATTCTAAAATGGCGATTTACACAACTAAACAAACGGTTTGGCCTTGCGCACGCAGGCTATTTACACTGCACAATTGGCACATTGCTGACACTGACACCTTAGGTCAGCAACAGTCCAAATGTACATTGTAAGCTGCAGGAAAACAGATTGTTAGCTCTTCAGGATATTGATTGCTGGATATATTAATTACAAATAGGTAAAGTATATTAATTTATTAGTTAATTAATTAATTAATTATCATAAAAAAAGATATATACAGTATACTCCTGATTATCCGGAACCTAACTAACCGGCACTCTCAAGCAACCGTCACCGGCATCAATTCCCTATTTTCAAAAAACTCCCGCTAAACCGGCATAAACGGCACTATCCTGCACTATCCAGCAGTTCGAGACTGCAAAAAAAAAATGTTGACTTTTTTTCTAATTGTTTTTTGTGTTCTAAATTGCCCAGTTTAGGTGCTAATGCCTTTTTAAATGCATTTTAAAGGGGTTTGGGGGGGTTTAAGGGTCCTTTAGACCCCTAAATTCGGGGACTCTTGATTAACTGGCAACTACAGTTATCCGGCAATAGCCGAAGACGCTAAGCGCGGGGCTCGCAATGAGCGCCAAGGGTGCTCAGAGGAGCAAAAGTGCACAAGGGGAAAGGTTTGTGATGAGCGCCAAAGGCGCTCAGCGCAGGGCTTCCAATGAGCACCGAAGATGCTCAGACGACCAAAAGTACACAAGGGGAGAGGCTACGCTCATTGGGTATTTTTTTCCTGCAAAAAAATGTTTTCATACAATACAGATTGTCCTCTATCAGATGCATTCATAATTCAGGAAACTTCTATATACCTTAAAATATGCTCATAGTTAAACTCATAGGCCCTATCAATTGCAAGCCCACAGTTTACGTTATACAGGCCGTAAGTCTGCGGGCTTGAAATTTGCTACAGTTACAGAGCGATTCAATTCAACATGCCCGCAATTTCAGGGCCGAAACCGTAAACCATGCAATCGTAAGAAGCATTTCAGAGCGTGATAATGATCAATTAAGCAAGGCCGTAACTACCGATTTAGAAACAGCCAATAGAAAATGAGACCATCATCATTATGTTAGTAAAACATGGAGGTTAGACATCAATCAATTTAGAGGTCTGATATGCAATCAGACTCTCAATCCGGTAATGCACAAAATAATAAAAATGAATGACGATACTGTTTTAGTCCATGTGGGTGGCCTGATATTTATTAACTCAATGAATCCCGAGACTGATATGACACAGAAAGGAAACATAAATACTGTATATACTCGAGTATAAGCCGAGTTTTTCAGCCCTTTTTTTAAGGCTGAAAAAGGCCCCCTCGGCTTATACTCGAGTCGCCCTGTGTCTCTTTCCCCCCCTTGTCTCTTTCCCCCTCACCCCCGTGTCTCTTTCCCTCCCCCTCCCTAGTCATCCTCCCCCTCCCTTATTATCCTCCCCCTCTTCATCCTCAACCCCCCTCCTCATCCTCAACCCTCAACCTCAACCCCCCTCCTCAACCTCAACACTCCTCCTCAACCTGAACCCCCTCCTCATCCTCCCTCCTCAAACCCCCTCCTCACTTTACCCCTCTCTAACTACACAGGGGAGGGAAAGGAGGGGAAGAGACACAGAGGAGGGAGAGGGGGGGAGACACAGGGGAGGGAGAGGGGAAAAGAGACATAGGTGATAGAGAGGGGGGACACAAGAAAGGGGCACAGAGGGCACACAAGAGGGGGACACAAGAGGGACACAGGGGGCAGCACATTTCCCACCCTCGGCTTATACTCAAGTCATTAAGTTTTCCCTGTATTTTGTGGTAAAATAGGTGACTCAGCTTATGCTTAGGTCGGCTTATAATCGAGTATATACGGGTAAATATTGTTTTTTATTGCAGGTTTGCAGGCTTGAGACTGTTGTGCAATTAATTCTAATGTCTTTCATCCCTTTCTCCATCATTTACAGTGCAGTATTGTTTTTTTATTTGCATTTACAGTGCTATGATCAGGTGTTTAACCCCCTTGCGAGTCCTGTCTGGGACTCGTAGGATTTTCTTCTACATTTGCCATTTACGGGTGTGAGAACATTTGCAGGCTTGAGGAATTGTAGCAACTGAATAGTGATTTGCGATTGTAACATTTACAGGCTTGAAAGATCAAAGGTTTAGATGGGTTGCAAGTTACGATTTTGACAACCACAGGGATTTCATTCAGCCTTTAACCCGTAGATTGTTCGCGTCTCGCTAAAAGACGCCAATTTAATAGCAAATTTGTTTACTGGCTACATTACGGGCTCCAGTAACTTACAAGTGCACAATTGAATAGGCGCCATAGTTTTCAAACAAATATTTGTTTTCATTGTGCAGTAATCCTTTAAGTTTTTTCCATAGATTGGCTGTTTAATTAATAATGGTTGCAGATCCCTCCTCCAATTTTATAGAATGTACTGTATATCTAGAAAATATTCAACATCTGAATTTTACTAAATATACAAAATAGGGACATTATTTAATTATCAGATGCTAACCTATTGGCAAACAGAATATGCATGACACTCATGCATTAGGATTCACCATTGAAAGTAAGGGGTATATAGAATAATCCATTTGTGGATTTTTTATTATTAATATATTTGACATATATTTTAAAAGGAAAGAGCAAAATAAATGAATCAGTCAGGAAAAACATATTCCTTAATCTAGTTAATTTTAAGTATACTTGGATTATTTATAATTTCTTAAGCAATGATATTAAGCAAATATATATGATTATGCAATGTGAAAATATTCTCTATGGATAATAGACATATCGTAATACGTGCGTCAAATAAGATATTTTTCACACATATTTTACTGAACACAAGGTGGCGCAAAAGTTACCCATTCCATTTAAAGAACATGAAAAAAAAAAATAGATCTGCTATATATCTCCAAATGTTCTTTTTGCACATTTCAGTGTATACTAATATATTTCCACCCAATGGACAGTGAAGTGCTATATTCTGAGATAATCTGATATAGTAGCTTTGTATATAAAGTTATTACAGTTGGCTATAGAAAGGAGACATGTATTGAAATATAAATCACGTAATCTAATAAATCTAACTAAAAATCTAACAAGAAAGTGGCCAGTGCAATTTTCTTGGCAGCTTCTCTTTAACCCATCAAATGCCAGTCTGAATAATTCAGTGTATTTCACTTTTGCACATGCATGTGGAAATTATAATGATACATTAATGGTTGAACTTGGATCCATAATGTAATACTAATATCTAAAACATAAAATATAATATATTTTCTTTTCCACTGAGGTTTAAGATTGATGTTTATGTAAATACCACCAGATAACCATTCCAGGTTAACTAACCAAAATCCAGTAGATACCAAGGGGATAGTCAATTAATTTGAAAATTCATGTCATTTTTCATTAATCGAAAAGTTATGAAACACTAATTCTTCCTCCTCTGGTTTTAAACTCACAGACAAAACTGTCAGATTTGCAACACTGTAGTAATTCTGTGGTGCAGTTTGAGGTTCTCAGAACTTCATATTACCATGAAATTGAATGGATTTTGCAGATTATGGATGTTTGAAGAAATCTTTTGGTTTCCATTGGCAGCAATATCATTTTATATTTGAGTGGGTGTGAGGGTTCAGGAAGTCCTTACAATATGTGTGTTTTAATAGTTTCTAACAACTGGAGTATATATTTCTGCTGTATTGATATTTTAAAGATTATTACTATATAGGGTCTTCTCTGCACAGTAGAACAGCAGTCCCCAGATCTACTGTACATTTCAGCCATAACTGGCTTTCATCAGTAGGATATTACTGAGCGCCCTAGGCACAGTAGGCAATGGTACCATATCTGTCCCTTGGTTTTTTTTGTTTTTTTTTAACCTGTAAGGTGTGCAAATGAGATACAGGGGAGGTTGAGATGCCTCCAAGAAAATGTTTTACAATTGCTTTCTAACTGGATACAATCTTAAAGTTATATATATTTACAATTAATATAATGAATTAAAATAATTAACATTAATTTCTAATTTAGTTAAATATACCTACATACAAAAGTCTTGCATGGATGAATTACTCTTTGGATGATGCTGACATGCAGAAGGACAACTTCACTTTGCAGGGCAAAGCATTGTGGAAATAAAGATTCCTCAATCGAAATCTTGATGAGTTTTGGTGCTTAGAAATCATTGCCGATCCAGTTTTGGCAAAGTAAGCTCTTTCACCCTTGGTTACATTTTCAAAGTTGGCCAGTGTGAAGAAAAATATAAATTGGTTGGGCTCCAGGCATCGCTTGCTCTAACCATTGTCATAAACTCTATCCTTCAAACATCTGTCTTTACTGACAGAAGCAACAATCATCTAATTAAAATGGTCCTGAATAACTTTTTAAGTTATTTATTTTTATATTTTTTGTGTGTATGATAAATTGGCTAAAGGTAGGTGTGAGGGTTAAAAGTTTAAGAATCCCTGCCTTAGGGAAACTCCAGGGAATTTGCATACAACAAAGGCTACTTAATTGTCACAAACTGCTTCTTCAAGGGGGCTTGATATGAACCTAGTTCAAACCTACACCAGCAGAATCATGCAGTTCTTGTTCTATGTGGCTCAAAACATGGCTTCTGAAGAGGACAAGGCCCAAAGGTACAGGCAGAGAATGATGGATACAGGTTACTATTGGCCTATGGCAAGACCACTCCCCAATTCAGGATACAAACACAACAGAACAGTCTTACACCTTGCATATGTGAAACTAAAACTGAAAACTTTATTGAATTATGGAATCCACATATTTATACTCTCCAATACCATACCCTCGTGTACATTTGTGTATGTGTGATGCCAGCACTAAGTCCCATCTGACTTGTAACCTTGGTGGCTATCAGAGCTCTTGAGTTCAAATTCACCAGATATCTATAGCTGGCTAGTGAAAAAACATTGATGTTAATTGCAAGTGTTTGCTTAGGACTAATTGAGGTACATACATCTGTCTTGACTTAAGGGCTGTTTGTGTGGGGGTGCAATGATCTGCAGCTAACTTCTGTGCAGAGCATTTTTACCATTTCCACATATGTTCTGTATCACATTTTCCCTCTTATAATATATTATAACTAGGATACATAATATCCATGTACAGGCAACATATAACCACACACAATAATACATAATCCCAATGCAACAATGTCATGCTCCCTTGGCCATATTCAAAATTACTGACAATATTAGTCCTTAAACAATGTATTCATTACAATTTCTTCCCATTTCCTTTTTAGTATAGCATGGGAAATTTATTCTGTCAGATAACTTCCCATCTATACAGGTGGTTACCGGTCCTCTTGATGTGACAGTCCATCCATGTGATAGCCTCAGTGGCCCTCTGGGCATCCTGCCTCCCCCTGTTCAGGGCGAATACTCACTCCTTCCCAGTGCCCTAGTGACCTTCCCAAGCTCCTGGGGAGACTTATAAGAGCACTGGCCTGGAGAACCCTTCAAGGTAGTCCAGGGGAAACAGTACATCCAGGCTAATAGGTCCAGCGAAAACTTGAGAGGATCCTTACCCAGGCTAGGGAGACCTCCTGTCCTGCTGATTCTGGATCAGTACTCAGTCCCATGGGTAAAATTGATGAGTACAAGTTTCCCTTTGTCAGGCCTGAGCATTCTCCCGAATAAACTGGGATGCTGGAGTTGCAGCATGGGCTAGTGACATTCTCTGGTGTCATCCATGCTGGATTAATGTGCAGTTCTGACATAAGCCATTGTGGTTCAGTAGTCAACACCCCTCCCAACATGTAGATACAGGCAGCCCTTGAGAAACAGCTGCTACTGCCTCTGGTCAGGCTGAATAACAGGGCTACTTTCTGTTTCAGCTCCAGGGCTGTGGCTGGCTCGTGGACAATGGTCATCCAAAGAACCTCCCCACTATTTTCACAATCCATTGGTGGTGCCAAGTGCTCATTAGGTTCTTCTCTGACTCTAGGATCAGGGTAGCTTTCCCCCAGGTCTTCCCCTGGGCCTGACACTGCTGTGGTTTGGCCCTGTCCCCATGCCTCTAAACTGGGCAGGGCTCAGCGCCCTAAAAAAAGATCTTCCTCTTCCCAGTCAACCCCATGTATGAAGGCATCCTTGTTATTTTTAAAATTCCCGAAAATCTAAATTTTCCCCATAGTCCATAACTTTATCTTCTGACCCAGTCTTGGAATTTTTTTAGCTGGGTCCCTGTAGTCCCTGTTAGGAGGTTCTGTTTCATGCCTGGCTGGCATGAGCCCTCCCAACTCGGTGGCCAAAACCCATCCAGAGATGCTTCATTCAGCAAGTCTATATAATCCACCTCCAGCTGTAGCTCCTGCTGGATCAAAGGTCAAAGTAAGTTAGCTGTCTGAGAGCCTGTCTCCAGTCCCAGCATGTGACAGCACTTGGCAAATAGACACAGCTGTCTTTTCTCTGTCCCCAAAGCCCCATATACTATGTCCCAAAGTGCCTATTCCAGCCCCAATGAAAAACAGGGCACCCGATGAGGTATGCCAACAGGTCCCACCCAATAAGCATATTGCTCTTCCAGGGCGACCTCCTCATATACTAATTCTTTCAGCCATTCCATTAGCTTGTGACCTGGCCATAGTCCCAGGAACGCCATCCATTTGTTTAGAAGCCCCTTCCTCTACAGTCCTTTCCAGTCACCAGAAAATTCTCTGTCTCTACTGGGAATAAGCATTTCCCCTCCACAGGAGCTGAGACAGGGCAATTGCTTACCCCTCTCCACTACTCCTGTACCTCCTGTATGATCTGCATTCGCCTCTCCTGTCGTGTACTTTTGGTCCTCTGAGAGAGATATATATTTTTATGTATATGTAGTTAAGTAATAATGAATGATTTCTTAAATAAATGAATATACTTTAATTATTTATAATTCATATATGCAGCGAGCAATAATTCATATATGCAGCAATCTGTTTGTATTTTCTGTCAGCATAGAATATACATTTTGAGTGTTGGTGCCCTGCTTCTAAAGTGTAATGAATGTAAATAGGCTGCGTACGCAAGGGAAAGCCGTTGGTTTATTGTGTAAAGCGACATTGTATAGTCGTAATGTTATTAATGTGTTACGCGCCTTGTGAGTATTTTCCGGCTTTTCTAATAGTTTATTTTGTAGGTCGTAGTGTGATGGGTAAAGTGCTTCCCCGTTTGACAGTGTTTTGCATGGTCATTGGTTGTGTAGCCACGTTTTAATTTTTTTCTGTGGCCATTTTTTTCGTCGCTTAGGTGATATTCAAATGGCGAAAATCGTCTAAATCGAGTTACATTTGCGCTGCTTGACGTCCTGGCTGTTGCCCAGTGCTGTCTGTGATGTTTTTGTAATTTTTTGGGGGTGTATTTAGTGTGTTTTCATTGTTTGATTTTTGTCGTTCGGCCGATAATCTCGTCATTTTTTGCGTCTTGTATCTTTTTTTTTCTAAGTCCGGCGTCTCGTATTTTTTTTTGCCAGGTCCCGCGTCTCATATTTTTTTTTTATAGGTCCCGCGGTTGTCAACCGATTGCACGCCAAGGCGATCTTTCGTTTATGAAGTCTCACGCTTTGTAGTACATTAATGGGTTGCCTATTCCTGTTGGCTCCTACTTCTAATCCTGTTGAATAGTCATATTCTTGGATACTATGCCTTATTAACACTTATAAAAGCTTTCCCACTTCAGAAGTGAGGCTTACAGGTCTATAATTTCCTGGTGTTCTTGCTCCCTTCTTAAATATAGGTATCACCTCTGCCTTTCTCCAGTCATCTGTGGGAGACCCTGTGTTGAGTGAATTTTGAAAAATTAGATATAATGAATTTGATATTACAGAGCCCAGTTCCCTCAGTAACCTTGGATGTTTTCCATCAGGTCCCTGGGGCTTTATTAACATTTATTTTTTCAACCTCTTTTGGATTTCTTCCTGCGTTAACCAATTATTTGGTGAGGGTAGTGTAACCCTATTTTGTTGCAGTGACCCAACTACTGGTACCTCCTTTATGTATACCGAAGATAATAACCTATTTAGCTCATCTGCCTTTTCCTGGTCACTAATTGTCAGATGGCCTGTGTCACATTGTAATGTTCCTATAGCTTCCTTCCTGGCCTTCTTCCCATTGCTATATATAAAACATATTTTAGGGTTAGTCTTACTCTCCTTTGCAACTAACTTTTCATTTTCTATTTTGGCCAGTCTAATAGCCCTTTTGCAAGCCTTGTTGACTTCCTTTTACTTACGTAAAGCAGTCTCTGTCCCCTCTTGTTTGTATCATTTAAATGCCTGTTCTTTACTCCTCATCTTCATGTCATTGTTAAGCCACATGGGTTGTGATTTACCCTTCTACTTTTATTTCGACATGGTATATGGTGATAAGTATGTTTATTTAGTAAGGGTTTTAACATTGTTCATTTATGTTCAGTATTTTTACCCATCAGTTCTTTGACCCAGTCTATACTTTGTATTGCAGCCCTTAGACCATTCAAATCTGCCCTTTTAAAATTGAGAGTTTTTGTTGTCCACTTACAGTTTTTTTTTTTTTATTCAATCTCAAATAAGACTGTATTGTGATGAATATTATTTGTGATAACTAAATCCAAGATAACTTCATTTCTAGTAGGTTCTTGAATAGTCTGGGCCAGATAATGATCTCTGAGTGTACTTAAGAACCCGCTCCCCTTAGCTGAACTGCTGGTCTCATTCATCCAGTTTATTTCGGGGTAGTAAAAATCTCCCATTTTTAAAACTTGACCATGCTTCACTGCATTTCCAATCTGTAACAATAATTGTAGTTCCTCACTTTCAATTATATTTGGGGGTTTATAGCATACTCCAACTAATATTCTTTTGGAATTTGCTGTTCGGCTATTTAACTCTACCCACAAGCATTCAACATTATCGCTAGTTCCAGCATAAATATCTTCTCTGACTATAGGCTTAAATTCAGGCTTAACATACTGACAAATCCCTTCTTCTCTTTTACCATTGTCCCTATCTTAATAGATTATAACCATCCAGTTTAACAGTCCAGTCATGAGATTCATCCCACCACGTTTCAGTAATGCCTATTAAATCCCATTTCTCATTTATTGCTAATAATTCAAACTCTCCCATTTTTCCTGGCAAGCTTCTGGCATTAGCAAGCATGCATCTTATGTTATGAGCCTGTAGTTCTGAAGTGCATGCCACTGTACTTGAGTTACTTAGCAATACCTCCCTATTGACTATACTAACCTCCACCCATCTCCTCCCCCTTGACTAGTTCATTCGTTCATTATCCCCTCTACACTTTTTACCTCATTACTTCGATCTTGTCCCTCCCCCCACCTACTAGTTTAAAATCTCCCCCAGCTGTTCTACGATCCTATCACCTAGCACACAAGCTCCCTCATCATTAAGGTACAATCCATCCCTGCTATAGAGATTGTACCCAAGTGAGAAGTCAGCCCAGTGCTCTAAAAACCCTCCTTAATGCACCACAATTTTAGCCACGCATTAACCTCCCTAAGCTACTTCTGTGTCTCTGGGCTAGCACGTGGCATAGGTAGTATCTCAGAAAATACTAGCATGGAGGTCCTTGCCTTAAGCTTATTCCCTAATTCTCTAAAATCATTCTTTAGGATACCTTATCTTCCACTAACTTTGTCATTGGTACCAATATGCACCAAGACGCCCGGTTCATTTCCAGCCCCTCACAATAATTTATCAAAGGCTTCTGGAGGCTGTAAGTTGCGAGGTTAACCATCTCCATTTTTTCAAGCCTGTAACTCGGAAGTCGTTCCGAGCCTGCAAAAAGACGCCAATTGAATAGCAAATTAGCTGGCAACCTCACTTACAGGCTTTCGGATCTCCCGAAAGCTCAATTGAATGTGGGCCTATGACAGGCAACACGCCTCTGCACAAGACACAGAAACCCCCAGACATGTTTCAGACATAATTGTCTTCCCTCATTGGGAAGCTACATGTCTGGATTACCCTGACTAGCAACATAATTTACTGCAAGGATCTCATAGGCGGCCCCTGAGTCCTTAAATGGGCCTCACGTTGCTTTATGCCTTTTTATTTTACCCTAAGGAAAATGGTAAGATTGTGGTAAGGAAGATATTTTGTGATAATATAGGTATAAATAATGGGAAGTATTTAAAAGTACAAATGGGTATTATCTGCCAGTTTTAGAGAGATATAATGGACCCTGAAGGAGGAGTGTGTTCTCCTATTGCAGAGAACAGGCTGGGAGCCACATGTAAAGTGTCTAAGCGCTAAATATGACCCATTGACAGCCTAATGCTCACCAAAGCTTTAGGGAAACACTAAGGGATTTGCACAAAACACAATTGAGTGATGCCCACCTAAGAATGGACACTGAACAATAATATGGCCAGTGGGATAGTACCTTCTCAGGGTGAAGTCTTTCCAGTTTTTGTTTATATTTTAAAACCAGCCCAAACGCATGTGAGTCAAAAAATAATCTTGTCCCCCACAAGAAGGACAGCACTTCCACCGATATTTAACAATGTAATTCTTTGTCTTTTATCTATTTTATTCTATATTTTAACATGTTATTGTAATCCCATCATAATAACTTGACAGGGACAAGTGTATTAAATACATTCACAACATTACTGTAATGTTTTAATATTTTTTTTAGAGAAAGCAGTAGTAAATCCCGAAAATTTGTTTTGCATGGGTGGGTTTTAGCATAGGCCCAACAAGGCCCAGACTTAGGGAAGCACATTTTCATGAGATCAGCAGGCTATATGAGATGCAATGCCATCAGATATGCACTGAGATGTCTATATGCACATAATATTATGTCTGTAAGTGTACCTAGCACTTTCTGCTTTACTGTATACTTACAAAGACACATGAACACTTACCTCTACTCTATTTTCTATCACAGTTTATGCCATAAATCTGTATATAACATCTAACTTTGCTTTATTCCACTACTCTATTTTCTATAAAAGTTTATGCCATACATCTGTATATAACATTTGTATATAACATCTAACTTTGCTTTATTCCACTACCCTAACTTTACAATAAGAATGAGTCAGTTTAATTTTACGAGGTGATCTTTCAAGACAGATAAACACACAAATAGTAGTCCTATAAGTCAGTAATTGCGGTTCATAGGGCTGCAAATAATTGTATATAATAGGTAGTACATTTTTAACTAGGCTGACATTTGGAAAAATAGCAGTTTCAATCTAAGTTTTATTCAGTTCTACTCAGGTATTTTAACAACATCCAATTCAAAAGTTCTCATATTTAAACAAAATAGATTCCAATGGTATAGGACTTTAGACATTTTCTCTCGTCACTTTAAATGCACATGGGCCACAAAAAAACTTTTCAAATGTGATATTGGTCAGTCATGAGGAACTTTTTTCCCCTGCCATTTCATTGAACAATATAACAAATGTCATGGATGGAACATATCAGTGTATTCCATCCATTGCTTGATGCCACCAATCAAACTACAGTGACATATTTATGTACATATCAAGCATTTATCTACCAGCGTTAAGCATTTCTGTTTGAAAAATGAATATTTGGGGAGAATATCTCAGTGTTGATGTATAATTTTTGCAATATATTATTGTACACACCAATAGGAAGCATTTAGACATCACACAACAGTCACTGAAATCTCAGGGCAGCTGGATGTGAAACTACACAGAAGTGTTTTTATGATTTAAAGCTGTCAAAGGAGAGAAATAAATCAATGTGGGTTTTTTTGTTGAAACTTTGTATAAATGACATGCCTCATAACAAACACTTTTCTATATGTTTATTTTTAATACTGGAGATCTATCAGATATAAACAGGACTTCTGCAAAAGAACTTTCTGAAAATAGAGATTTCAATTTTTTTTAACAAATACATTGCAGGGCTACCTTTTTTACAGTGTCTACAATCTAAATAACATGAACATATTCATGTTTTATAGGTGACTGATCTAAAACAGGCACTTCAAGATAATTAAGAGTTCATAAAAAAACAACACCAACTTGTGGTATTGTGTAATATTCACAAAATTTCAAGCATTTTTTTCACACTAAAATATTTGAAATTTTTTGTGTGTTCATTAGTGCTTATAAAACAGACTAGATAAAAGAAAAAATCTTCTACAGACGTGTACATATATAATATAAAAAAATTACAAATGGACAAATTGAGCATGTGTAAGTCTCTCAATACTTTGTATTTTTTTCAGTTTACTCGTACACATATTTCTTAAGTCTAAAATACGTCATAATACATCAAAACACATCATAATTGGTTAAAGCTAAACTTCTCATATATTTCCTAAAAGCTGTCCCTCTGATTAGCTATCTGTTTCCCCATGTACATTCTCCATGTGCACTTTGAGGTAGTCATTTCTTGTAAACTTCTTGTGGCAAAGCTGGCACTCTGCCATTGGACGATTAGGGTTGTGAGTCAGTTTGTGTCGGATCAACATTTTTTTAAGGCTGAAGGATAGATCACAAACCTAAAAAACAAAAGTCAGATAACACTCACGTTATTTCTGAAAGTATATACACAAGGCAAGAGATTTTTCAAGAGTGTGAAAGATTTCTTAATAGTGAGGCAAGGACCTCATCAGTTTCTATGTTATTCAAGAGAGTTTACACTCTGGGAGAAAAAAATAGACAGACAAGAGAGCCATACACACACATCAGTAGGAAGACGGGAGAAACAAATTACATAAATATATATTATTATTAAATAGAAGATAAATAATAGATATAAAATATAATATTATAAGAACAAAGGTAAAACAGTAAATACAAGCATAAGCATACACACAAATGATCTAGAAAGAAAGAAGTGGGAGCATGCTGTAACTGATAGCACAAATGCAAAAGAGACATGAACAACACATATATGCGAAAGACACACAGAAGATGTCTGGGGACACAGAGAGGGACATGTTGGTACTTTCCCTTGAATTGTTGAACATTATAAATAAAGATAGCCATCCTCCGAGAAATTCATTTGATAACACTTTAACAAATGTTTTACACAGAATCACATTTAACCTTGTCTATACTTTTTATAGACATTTTAGTGCAATATTAAATATGTTTTAGCTTGCTTGATTTTGACACTTATATGGCCCAGTATAGAGACAGTCATTGCGGTCCCTCACATTATCCCTCTGTGAGATCCTTCTCCATCTTGTGTAGCTAGTGTTTTCAACAGCATATTTTTCACAGTTGATTTCAATGTTGGAGACACGGCCATCAACATAGCTGGACAGGGTCCACTTACAACATGACAAAGAGAGCTATTAAGCCTGCTAATCCTAAAAGGAGCACTTTATAAGACAGGTAATATGTAATTGTTCCGCACACAAAGTCCTTTCATCAATAAAAACTAATTTTACTTACATAATGCATAATGTATATGTAGATGGAAATAAATCAACAGCTATATTGGCTTCTTCTGTCAAGTTGTAAGCGGACCGAGCTCTGTGGGGTGACTCCACCCCCCAACAGTGATCTCATCTTTGCATACTCTATAGCAAGCACCAGCTGAAAATATGAGTATGATATCGAGGAAAGAGAATGTGTGTGTGTAAGGGGTGGGGCTTGCACCTATGCTGAGCAAATGAGTGGCAAAGAATAGAACATAAGCCAAAGCTATTTCATAAATGTCAGTGAATTTGAAAAAAAAAGCAGATTCAATTTGTTTCAGTTTAAACAAACTATAGAGTTTGTGGTCCTTTAAGTAATTAAGCATTATTGGGTGATTATTTGTTATATATACATTTTGACTAATTTAGACTTTCTGTTTGTTACTACGTGATCCTCCACATGGTTTCCAGCATAGATTTTTCTTTATCCTCAGAAAATATTGCATTGTAATCTCTAAGTAAATTAACTAGATCACTCAAACAGCTTACAATGGGCCTCATTCTATTATCGGCCGTAAATCGGCCGTAAGGCTGCGATTCCTTGCGGGGGTTCAGTTAACTCGCGATTCTATTATACGGCCCCGCAAGGATCTCCCCTTACGGCCGGCCGCATATCTTGGAACCGGTCGTAAGCTCAAAAATATAGAAACTGAAAAATAAATTCAAGCCTGCACTGTACAGCTCTGTAAATGCTAGGGATCATATTGGGGGACATGAGGATTAAAAGTAACCCACTCTCAAGCTTGCACATCAGCCCAAACCCGAGTTCAAATTAACTGTTTATTTTCCGGCTGCGGCGTGGGCGTATCTGAAGTGCTCAAAGCACTCTGGACTTTTTACATGGATATTTTACGTATATTAAAAATAAAATATTTTACGGATTTGAGTACAGGATAATTATGTGCTATTTTTTCTAACACCTAAAATCCCTTTATAGTCTTCTAAAAGTGCAGGATGCCTTTATTTGAGCTATTTTATGTGCTTAATTGGTGCTAGCGAGACCTCTTTCCTGCAAGTAAGCTGCGGCTCGCTTTTAGCCTTGCAGAGAGGTTTCCCGGAGCAATTGAATTGCAAAACTCGTTTTAGATCAAAGGCTTTCCTCCGGCGCGAGCGGCCGCAAGAGATAGCAAGGCACCGGCCGCAAGCCTGCCGGAATCCCCGGCCGTAAGGGAATAGAATAGCAGAATAGCTTGCGGCCGGTCCTTGCGGCCCCGCAACGGCTGCGGCCGCTAATAGAATGAGGCCCAAAGAAAGTTGTCAGATAAGTACAGTAAGATAATGTTACAGAAAACATGAATTAACTGTGAATATTTTAAAAAAATAACCATGCAGCTATAAGTATTGTTCCATTCAAACAATATATTTTGTAGATTATTATTTTCACGATTACAGTGACCCACTAAGAAATATTTTGATGCTGATTTGTTTTTAATTTTATAAATTGTAACAAAAAACACTGTACATTATATTTGGTTTGTACCATTTTGATTAATGAGGGTTTGAAAGTGTTTTGGACATGCAATGATAATATGAATGAAAAAAGCATAAGTAGTGAAAACTGAAGCACAACAAATATCGGAGAAAGAAATCAAAATTTAAACGGTATGTTTGTTTTTCTGCCTTGAAGCTGGTCTATGATTTTTGCCTTGTAACAGTAGAATTCTTGCTTTTATACAAATTTAACTTAAAGTCACTCAATACTTTTGGTGTTTTCCTTTCCTCAACCACAGCACAGAAGCTGTTATTTAAATGGCACAAAATACAAACACTTATTGCTACATTTAGACTAGAAGCTTCAGATGAAAGACCTTACTTACAGAGCTTTACTTATATAAGGGATCATGTTGCTTTTCCTTAGAGGTCTATTTGTAAAGATGAGGATAAGAAAAACAAATTCAATTTGTAATGGAAAACTAATTTTGATTTTATTTAATACGTTTCTTTCTATTAAACTAGGATAAATGTGCAAAAAAACAAAAACAAACTTACATCACATTGGAATGGCTTTTCTCCTGTGTGGGTCCTCATGTGCTCGTCTAGGCCCCGTTTCTGGCTAAAAGCCTTGTTACAATTAGTACACTGGTATGGCTTTTCCTGCATTGAATGACAACACAAAGTAAAAGTGAGTAAACACAGAACCCTGGATTGTTAAGTGATTGGAATTCTTTTCTTTATGGTGCAAGGGTTTTATTCCCTCAGAGGGACTTAATGAAGGAAAATATGATTAAAAAAAGAAAGCTATAGTGCTACAGTGTTTATAGCAATACCAAATAGATTCAGTTATATGTGTTCCCTGCAGTACATTTTTTATTTAAAAAATAAATAAAAAAGGGACATTTTATGACAAATACAAGTATGGGTGGCATTACTCTTATACCTGACACTGATTTATCAATTACCTCCCATAAACAATGTATAATGTGTCTTAACATTTTATTGAATTTGTCTAAAAAAAAAGAAATTCTTTTAATTATTTAAGAAAAATATTATGCTTCTATGATATATTGTTACCATTATACTGCATGTATTTTTAAGCAAATTTTGTAAAATTGTTGTATGAAAATAATTGATGGCACTTTACACAAAACACTATCTTCTATCATGTAACTATTTTTTCAAATTCTAGCTTATAATCATTAATTTTGTGTGCACAATGTTGTTATTAAAACATGCATATAGTTTTGCATTCTCAGAAAATATTTTTTAGTTTCTCAATACTTTTATATACTATATTTAACTGGAAAAATAGTACATTCCATATCATTCACAACAGGATTCTATTACCAAAGCAAGATTTTTATTCTAATACAACTTATTCACCTACTTCAATTAATCACTAAACTAAAAATATATGAAACACTATTTTTAATTCTTATAAAAATGAATTGAAGTATTACATTTCTGCAGGATTAGTTTATTTTCCACACTGATCCCTACGTCCTTGGGTTATAGAAACTTTCTATTTCTGGTGTATCACAGATGGAATATTGTAGTCTAGCAATTTGCAGTAGTTTACTTAAAGGAATGACTCTTTGGCACATGATAAAATATCTGTTAAATATATATTAATTTATTAAGTAAAGTCACTAGCAGTGGTTAAGCTGAAACATGATGGCTATCAATTTCTGGCATTATTGATTTATTTTTCTTCTCTTCTGCAATATATTTTTCTAAGAAAAAAAAACAAAGAGCTTTTAGTCTTTCTCAGTCCTCTTCATATTTCTGGTTTTCTTTATCCATCCACTTAGAAAAAGATGTTGTATATTTTTAGGAAAACTGGTATACAAACAGAAATGGCAGTATTGGCATGGCAATTGTAGTTTGCCAGATTAAGATTTTTCAAACATGTCCATCTGCACAAAGTTACGTTCTAAATGGTTTCTGTCTGTGTGCAATGTTTTTTTTATTCTCATGAATGTTTATGTGGCAATGCCTTTCTGATTACAAGCTTTTCTTAAGCCAGCCTGATATGTCAGTTACTGATATAAAACCCTTTATTCATAAGCAGTGGCATTTAAGGGGTCGAGGAACACCATTTTTAAAAGAAACCCTTCTACTTTTTATGATTAAAGTAATTTTATACAAATCATGTTATTTGCTTGGTTTGTTGTAAAATGTCACCTGGCAAACAGATTTATTATAATATACAAAAATATATATTTATTATAAAGAGTAGGCACAATTACATTGAGTTTCGTTACAACACAAAAAAGATGCATTGAAGTGTTCACCATGCTTACAATGAATCTTAAAATGTATGAAACTTATCTTAAAATGTGTGAAATAAAAAAAAAAGTAATTTCTTATTTTACAGTCAGGTCATAAATAATCATAATTAAAATAATAATACCAAATCAGATAAAACAAAACCTGACCTATTTAACAAATGTATCAAACATAGTATAATAAAGTAATTATGGAGGTACATATTAATACAATTTTATTGGACTAAATTACTATAAACTTAATTTAACAATTTTTTGTCAAGTTTCTATCTCACATAAAAAACACTTTCTATCACTACGAAACTTTTAATGCAAATGAAATTATTAGGTATATATAAAGGAAGATAATCGGTATTTACAAATCTGGAACAGTCTAAATGAAAAGAATATTAAGCCTCCACAATTTGTTTTTTTAAAAGCTCTGAAAACTGGTCAACCATACGTACATAAAAAAAAATATTTTTTGCGGCTGAATCCCTCACTGGAAGTTTAGTATGACCTTTTGAATTTGTTGTGCCTCTGTCTTCCTAATATACACTGCAAAGAGTTGCATGATTTCAAGGTTAGATACTCAACCATCCTTTACTGGTGTTCACTAAGAAAATATCACTGGTATTACAAAACAAATTTTCTTTTCAGTTAAATATGTATGTTTGTAAGTACTCTGTATTGAGTACTGTAAAAGCTGTAATACTTCATATTATAAAAATATATTTGACATAATTTGTTTACAAAACTGATGCACAATTTAAATCTTTCTGCATATGTTTTACATGCATCATATATAACAGAGTACAACTAATAGAAAAAAGAAAAAAAAAGATAAAATTGCTTACCTAGTGTAAAATTAATACACACAGCATCTGAGACTTTAGAAATCAATTAAATGTTATCATTATAAGTACACTATATTATACATTTTTCTTTATAAACACACAAAAAATACTTCATTAAAAATATCTTTAAAAGGTCCCTTTTTTCTTACAAAGAAAAAAAAGAGATAGTTTTACCCAGTTTCACCCATTCCATACAAAATTTGATAAAAATGGTAGAAGTCGGCATTAAGCCTAATACCTCTCCTAAACGATTTTAAATCAAAGCTCCAAAAAATATTAAAATTATAATAGTTATTTTACAAAGTCAAAGCTTCATCATTAATTTATGCTATGCCCCCACCCATCTCACATAATCTGAAATGTTATATTCATCTTGTGACCTTTCATATTTCAGCCCAAATTAGAGTATTAAAATTCCTCCAGTTTTGGTGATGAATTTAGCCACTTATAAAATATGAGACAATATATTGAAACCAATTATGTTATATATAGAAAAACATTATTTCAGGAAACAATTCCAGGAAAATCTCTGTAATTAAACTAATATATTTAATTATAATTTTACCATATACATTCCACTTTTCCCATAAAAAAATTCCACATTTCCAACACAAATGACAAAAAATGCATTTTTAGGTAGTTGAACTAGAACATAGCACCTTCTATGCATCAATTTAACACACACACACACACACACATATATATATATATATATAAATGGTTTGCATTGACAGAGTGATGGTGCATTATGTGGCCTCATTTGCATGTCCTGCCCAGTTCTCCCAGATTGCAGTGCATATACTGTGTTTCTGAGAAATTTGAGCAGGTGATAAGTTTTTATCAACTTATTTTTAGACATTCAAGTGGAATCACTAATGTACTATTCCTTATTTGTACTACTGTACTTTGTACGGTGGAGGGCTTCTATCACTCTTAGCCCACCATATGTGAAATAATTGCTGTATATATATATATACATATATATATATATACATATATATATATATATATATATATATATATACATATACATACATATATATATGTATACATATATATATGTATACATATATATATGTATACATATATATATATATATATATAACTATGGTAATCAATTAACACATTTTACCAAGTTCAAAATGTCTTTGAAAAAAAATGAAGTCAAGGTAGTAAATCATTATTACATTTAAATATAGTATATTAAAGATTATATTCATTGCAATTTAAAGAAAAACAGAATGTGATCCCCAGAGGCAAAAATAATTTTAATAATTTGCATTATAAAATCATAGAAGAGCACATTTCTATATTTACCAATCCATTTAAACATCCTTTCTATAAAAGGTTTCACAGGATGAAATGTGCTGGCAGTAACACAGCAAAATCAGATTAGTCTATTCAATTTTATGGCAATTGGTGTTATAGAGTTGCTAAAAAGTTACGAAATAAGCAACACTGGGAATATATATGACAAAAATTGTTTTTGTGGAAATTCCAGACCTAGAATGCTTGAATCATGTATGTGTGATTACTAATAAAAGTCTCACACTAAGGATTCTGTGTCCAAATGTTCTTTCAATCCAAAACATTCTTGCATAGATAAGACATCTATTAGAAAAACATAGCTGCACACAGCGAGGATTTATAATGTTGAAATCACGGATGAAAGATGTAGAATGCACACTTGCATATTCAATTTCTTGGTAAACACGCACGTACCATACCATCAATAACCATTTTATGGCACTGTAATGAAATCAAATATCATATGTTTAGCATATGAACATTAAAGCGGCACTCTTTACCAACAAAGCGGGTCATAGAGTGATACCATTTCATTTTTCTCTATAAGGTGAATTAAAATAGCGAGAATAAAGAGGGCTTTAAAGGTGATTGCAAAAAAACTATTTTAGGAAGAAATATATAAAAAAATAAAATAACATAGACATGTTTCTTAAAGAAACTGTATTTCAGAATATTAAAAGTGACTTTAATATATTGTGAAAAAACATTGTTTTCAACTTAATATTAAAAAGAACATAAAAAAATAACATGTATTTAAAAATATATATTTTAAATGGGGTGTGTGAAAATCAATATTAGACAAGTCTTATTATAGTCTACAGGCAGACTATTCAAGGGGTGGCTTTTGAGCTGATCGCTCTATTGCTGCCACTCAGTAGTTCATCTATTAGCGATGGTAAGGCCAATTGCCACCACTACTCACAGACTGGTTACATTTAATTTTGACTACCCTAAGAGGTTTGAATCGACTTTGTTTATATATTTATATTAAAGCCTGGAGTCTGTTATTTCTTAACATATACTAGCTTGAAACATGTGTATTTGACATCGTTTACTCCAGTGAAACAATCAAATAGCAGTTTTGTTGATAGCAGTAAGTTCAATCCAGTTATTACTAGTAACGTTTTTTGTTCTTTACAATAAAACTGGTGCCATATAGTTAAAACTGAACTATCAAGTCAAACTAAAATGGTAAAAAAGCATTATATTACTTTCATGCTTACAACATGCATGCTCTATAAATGATAAAGCACTAAAAGTAACCATGTTGTTCCAGAACTGTTGAGCTAAACTATATTTTTTTTCTTGTTATGAGTTTAGTAGAAATATGACTATGATTAATAGTTAGCCAAACAACCATACAGCAACCAGTTTGCTGGTCCTGGATGACTACAGCTCAATAGGTGAAGATATGTATATCTTAATAGATTTTAGTAAATGCTATAGGCATGTAAAGTAGACACCGCATTTACAACCTGCCTACTTTCCCACATTTACATTAAATCTTATTCTTATATCCTCAATATTCAAAATAATGTGTAAAACCGGGTCACTTTTTAAAATTGAATTATTATAAAGATACATGTATATGTTATGGTTATACATTAATAACATTATCTGGACTTTACTTTATTTGCACCGATACCATTATTACACAATGATACCTTTAAATCTATGGACCACTAGCTTAAAGTTTTAAATTTCGTTCACAGAAAATGTCACAGAAAACACAATAACAGGTGCATTTTAACCACACAAAAAAAATAACTTCTACACCGTTATGTATTTCTGGATTTTTATCAAATGTATTTGGTCTTAGTTATACTAGATTTCAACTCATGGAGATAATAAAATTCATAGTAGCACATGTAATAAGGCTGAATTTGTTTTTTTTACGATAAAGTCTGTAAAAATATCTCATACACCTAATATAAAAAAAAAAGTTCCTGTGTAAAACACTTATTAAAAACGGTTACATATACAGACACATATCCATCATATATGTTCTTTGTAGTAGATTTATTTTTTGGGATAGCTATTATTGATCAGATCTTGCATGTATATAAAAAAAAAAACACATTCACATTTAAACCATCGTTTAGGTGGCAGTAAAATACAATTTCAAACACTGCAAGATAAAGTCTTCAAGGATATATTTCAACTAATTTCGACACAGGCGGTAAAGTGTACACAGATGGCAGGAAGAAAAATATATGCACATATTATCTCTTAACACATGTGGTGCTGCGGTGTAGCATCAGCATGAAACCATGCATTGAATACTGTGCATCCTTTCTTCCCAGTAAGGATAAAATCAAACAACTACAGCGACAAGTACGTTAGAAATGAAAACAGAATTAAGGTCCTGTGGAGACTTAACAAAATCTTGTTGTTTTTGTCTCTTGCTGTCTATTGCAAAGAAAGGTATGAACAGAATACTATCTGCCTAAAATGGCGCTTCAGAATATGTGCAGCAGTGTTTGGACTTTTCATACGAAAATAATAAATAAAGGTATTACTGTAAGGTAGTATACAATTATTCCAATGTAACTACTATATTATTTAGAAAAGCAAACTTTTGAAAAAGGCAACTCTCAATACAATAAAGTCAAAAATGAATATATATATATAAAAAAATGGAGTGGATATATCCCAGGAGTCTGAGGTTCTCTTAAAAGCTCATCATTGTAAATTAATACATCACCACATACTGCAATAATCTGATTAATTATCTATCTATCTATCTATCTATCTATATATATATATATATATATATATATATAGAGAGAGAGAGAGAGAGAGAGATAGATACCTGTGTCTCCATATACATTGTTGAAAAATAATACAATAATATATATATATATATATATATATATATATATATATATATATATATAGGTATCAAATTATATTGCAATACTCATTATTAATCTATGTATATATATATATATATATGTATGGATTAATAATTACAAAATTACTGGACATTCACGGCTGCTTTACTCTTCAATTATATATATATATATATATATATATATATATATATATAGTATATGTACTACACTTTTGTTTACACATATGCACCAATGAGGAGGAATGCACACATGCAAACAGCACAATACAAAGCCTATTTGTAAAAACTAAAATGACACACATTTCCTTTCTTGATCGAAGAGAGTTATTAATTGACCAAGCAGCCTGGTGCTGCTTTCCATTAAGGCCTCACAGTAGGTGTAACATCCCCTGCTGGTACTTGGGGCTCAATCACAGAGATCATAGTTGCCAGAAGTCAGTGGGGGGCACACTTCATGGTTGCACGTGGAAAGAAAAAAAATGCATAAATAACAGCTTCATCTCTTTATAATAAGTTTAAACTTCTTGTAAATTCTTCAAAGTGTAAACATTGTGAAAATCTTGTGAAAAAAAAATTAAAATGTCCTCATCAAACACAATCATAAAGATGGCTACACAAACACGTTGGAAGGTATCTCTGGAAGCACTTTAGCACATATATAGTATGCAATTTAATTTTAAATTTAATATATAAATATAAAAATAACAGGTCCTGATATTTATTCAGGGATATGAAGAAGAAAAAAACAACATCTGTAACTCAGCTGTATATGGCTTAAGATATTCAATTGCTGTTTACATTTGAATCAGTCTGAATTCTCTTCCTCAAAAGACATTCCTGCTTAGTTAACCCGCACATGTAAATAAAGACCCACTAAATTTCGTTCTCGCCATCCTGGATAATTTTGTTCTCATGAATACCACACTATAGGATGAACATTTTATTCATTACAATGTTTCTGTGAAATTGAAGAATACTAAAAATATACTACATTTCTGTTTGTAAAATACAGCTTTGATTTGCTTCAAGAATTATTTGCTGAAATGCAGTGTAGTGCAAGTAAAAATACACAAAAAACTGTTCAGTTCCGGATTTACACCAGTGGTGCCCCTAGGCAAACACTCGATCTGGTGCAGGTGTAGATGTGACACAGAGGAGGTTACAAACGGTATAATTTGAAACTATGTGTAATAACTAGTATTTTATCAATTTAATATTATTTAAAAAAATTGCATTTTTCTCAGTAAAGTAACATTATAGTTTGCAATATTGATCTGTCAGTCAGCATTTCTGATCCATCTACAAAACAAGATTATAATCTTTTCATAATGTGACCTCAATGACTTTATTACATGATTAGCCCCTGAGGCCATGTGTCCATTGTTCACATGCAGTCGGCTGGGTCTGAGCATGCCTAGTCTTTTTTCTGTGCAACCAACTGCACAGACGACAACTTAGAGTTTCTGCTATATTACTTTAAAGTAGCCGAGACAAGTACTGTAGGCAAATAATGTAAATACACACACACATTCACACATATATCTATACATACATCACAATACATTCATTTTGGAGGAGTTTGAGGAACTATAACATATACACTAGTCTTACAGTTAATCAGAATTTGGCCCACAGGATAAATAACACTAAAATTAAACAAGAATCCTCCTTATAATGTGACTATTTTTTATGATCATAAATGCAACTAACTTCAACAAACACAGGTGATAAAAAAAGTTGATAAAAACATTACAAACAGTTTTGCCGTATAGAGTAGAATATTCCAGCTGTTTAATTTAGATTTTCAATAACTGCTCTATTGCCCACACTGACAGAAATGAGCTTAAGAAGCAATATATGTTTTGTATTTTATTTTACTGGGTATCACTTTCTCACATGGGATATCATCTAAGTAAACTTCCTGATACACTGCCCTGAGAGACATGCAGGTAGAATAGTGGAGGTGTTTTGTGTGTAGTTGAGACTACATCTTGTAGCATGCTTTGTAAGCAAGAGAAGAAGTGTCTTGATAAGGAGTACAACTTCGCCAATCAGATAGTAGCTTTGTTATTCCTACCCCAATGCATACTACTTCCTGCCAGGAGCTATGTGTTAACTACAAAGACTGTTCTAAAATGGTTTGAGTACATTTTTAAGTGTAAAATCATAGTGCCCCCCTGCAGGCAGACGCCCCTAGGCACTTGCCTAGTCTGCCTTTTGGTAAATCCGGTGGCTGATTATATTGCTGTTGCATAAACTAGTAAAAATATCAAAAGGCACTAAAGATACATTTCTAGGATACATCAAAGTATTGTTTTGACTTTTAAACTTTCTACAAATTATACTTTCAAAATATTGATTGCTTCTCCATACACTACAAAATTATTTTTGGGGGGGAAACAACCAAATGGGTAAAACCTGCAGATTATTACATTTTCTTTTAATAGTGTATCTGTGAAATACTGACATGTGTAACATAATACAAATGGCAATAAAGAGCATATTAAAGCAGGTATGGACAACCTATTTTCTTAAAGAGTTATGAAAGCAACTTATTATCTTCTTTGCGTTTAAGTTAATGGTATTACCTATACAATAGTACAAAAATGTTTAACTATTCTGTTTAAAAATGTTTTAATTATTTGACACTGAGAATTATTCCGCAAGTCAGATACAAAAGAGGTAAGAATTAATAACTATTTTCTTAACACATAAGCAAACATTCCCACTTCCAGGAGCCTCCTTCATTCGTATTTCTTTACTGGTTTTTACAAGTTCTTGCATAATGTTTCTGGGACACAGTAAATAATAATAGTGTAAACATTGACGAACCATTAGCAGCTAAGGTACTTTACTGGTATTATAAAGTAAATATTTTCAACTAAATCTAACATTTCTATGCTTTAATATCCGATTTAGAAACAATTACATGTTACTGTTTCAAAATAGAAATATTATATATTGCTAAATGTCTGCCATAAATGAGTTCATTTTCTTTGATTAGTTTTCTTTTACAATTACCATTTTACAGTTGCTGCATGTAACATTTTCAGTCAATGTGATATAACACACTTGATTATAACTAAAAGCAGTAATTTCATTAAGTTTACATGGTAACCCATTTAAACAAGTATATTTGCTGTAATTTTATATGCATTCAAAAGAAAGGTCCACATCTCCAACATTAGTAGGAAGTTTAATGAGATTGAGTCTAAGAAAAAATATATAAATAATTGAAATACGAAATAATAACTGAATTAACTATGAAAAATGCTATCCTTCATAAATGCCTTTATTGCATATTTATCCTTTGCTACGGAGATCTGGTTTAGGTTTCACTCCACCAAAAACTGTCAAATAAGGAGAGCACATCACTCAGAACATTATCTGACCCCTCACACACCAAAGGGATAAGTAGGAGAGAATAGGACAATTCCTTCATGTGACATGCAGGAATGTTAACACGCATAGAGTTCCTCTTCCTAAAGGTGATGCATACTATGCATACATGACTATCATGTCAGAGGTTCACTGACCCATAGTATTTGGGGAGTCAGGATATATATTGAGCAAGTGAACCACAGGATACCATTGTTTTAAAATACTTTGCGTCATTATTTTTATTTGTAAACTGCTGTCATGCACTATACAAAAAATATGTTGGAAGACAAAAGTAAGATTATGTTAAAAGTAAAATAACAAATGTAGGGAGATTATATTGGCAACTGAGAATGGATTTAACTTATTGTGTAAACATCATCATTCATATGTCATGAACTGGAGGACAAAGCCAGTGAGAGATATATACAGAATTCTTTACAAATTATTTTCTAACACAATAATAATATAACTGAAAATAGATGGTTCTTCTAGAAGAAAAAGTATCATGCAGCTTTTTGGTTGGGTATGACCCTTCAACACATAGAAAAACATTCAGTGTTGTAAACATGAAATGATGTTATCCCTTAAAACAATACTGATCTAATCTTCTTAAATGTATTACATATACTATTGTCAACAAAGCAATAATGACAATAATGTCCTTCAATAATATAGAAACAAATGTCTCATATAGAAGTAGATTATATAGTTGATTTAATCTCAAGCATTTTTATTCGGCTCCATTCCTTGATTCACAGAAGTGAAGGAAAAAGGAAAAACAAAGAATTTGAGTGCAATAATGTTATCTTCCAATGTTTAAAAATGGTTGAAAATCAAATTTACTCAAATATTCATGGTTTAAAAACTTGCACTAAGAAATTCCAGTGATGCGTGTTTAAGGCCATGCTACCTTACGAGGAATATGGGTATCCCTACAAACACCATTAAGTCTGAGTTGGATTTTTCATTTGTGATGGGGGACTGTATGAGGAGAGTGACAAGAGAACTGGACAACATTGCTCCTACTCCTACACAAACATCAAGCGTCATCAACAAGTTTCTGGTTTGCAAGAACCATCAGAGAGATGTAAAAGAGAGGTTTCAGTCTTGAAAGGAGGTGGAGAAAGTCTTGCACAACACAGGAAAGACCTACACTGCAAAAATAATTCCCTGAATATCGGTGCACTATTAATCAAAAAATGTCAGAGTTCCTGTAGAGAAAATTGCACCAGCAAGCAACAGGCCACCTCAGCTTTTTTGCACCGTAGAATGGCTATGCAAACCATTATGCCTACAAACTAGTTTTGCCTTCTCTCAAATTGTGAAGAGTTCGCTATCTTCTTTGCTGATAAAGTGTCTTCCGAAAATCTTAAGGCACTTAGGAAACAGAGCAACAGATCTATATTCTCCTGGAGAAGCTTTGACAATTTTAAAGAATACATTGTACAAATCACTAAAGGATTATGTCATCACAATCCAGGCCTCCTTCTATTAAAGTGCATAGACTTAATTAGTCCAGTGCTCACAAAATGTGTACAATGCTCTTTGAAAACAGGGTTTTTTTCAAGTCCACTAAAAGAAGCAATACTCAGACCTCTGCTAAAAAAAAGCCTTTTCTGGACTTATATTGTATTGCTAACTACTGGCGTTTCTTAAATCTTACATGTTTATGGAAAGTCATTGATAAAGTTATTGCAAACCAACTTCGCAGGGCTGTCATCAACAACTTATTTGACTAATTCCAGTCAGGATTCAGAAAATACATAGTATTAAAACAGCTCTGGTAATGTCCAAAATTATCTGCTAATGGCAAGAGACAAGGATAGCTAATCCTCCTTGATTAACCCTTCGGGGTAAATTCCTCTGCACCTACACCACTAAACCATGGTGTTCCACAGAGATTCATTTTATCCCCCATGTTCTTTGCTGTGCACATGCTTCCAATGGGTGATATATAGTAAGACAAAACAGTCTAGATTGAATTGATTTGAATTGCTATTGTATCTATCATTTAAACCAAGCACAAATGATCCAGTGTCACTGATGTGGATATTATAGAGTCAACTGGTATTCTTAGTGGGAGGACATTGTGAAATCTAAACTGAAGCAGGTTCAGATGACTGGCATAGAATATGGAAATATGGAAAATTACAGATACATCATTCAGAACAAGTGAAAAATATTGGTGTGGAATTTGATTGTGAATTAACACTTAAACATCAAGTGACCAATCAAGACCTCTTTCTTTCAATTGAAAGATATAGCAAGGATTAAGCATTTGATTCCTTCAAAGCATCTGTCTACACCGGTTCATGCCTTTGTGGCCTCCTGGCTTCATTACTGCTATGCACTGTTCCTGGGACTTCCAGATAAGTAGTTACATTGCCTGTAGTTGGTGCAGAATGCTGCAGTGAGGTTGCTGACAAAGGAACCCCACTTTTATAGCCATTCTTCAGTGCTCTGCACCGGTTACCAATATTTCACTTAATTGACTTGCTGACCTTCATAACTCTTGGTCACCTACACCCCTACCTTTGCTCTTCGTTCAGCAAATGCATCACAGTTTGTTGCTAGAGTTCTTAATTATGGAGCTACAGTTTTGTGGAATTCTCTCCTTATATAATTTTGAGAGTCCCAATCATTGGACATTTTCAAAAAGAAGTTTAAGACTTATCTGTTTACCCAAGGCTTTGAATAACAGAATATCTGTGGAAAGCTTTATGAGCCCAACTAGAAGAAAATATATTAGCATATCATATCATTATTATTGTTGTATTGTTACCCTTTTAGGCAATTTGTTAAGTTTATTGTTTTCTTCATTCTTCTGGAAGCTTTCATGACTGATATGGTAATATAAACATTTGTTTTACTTATATAAATCCACATGGGTAGTAAAGGTATCCCATTTGTTTAAATATGCTCTTAAAGTCCACAACTATTAAATCTGCTTAGGATCGGCCAGTCTCTGTTCCACTTCTGGTAACAGCAGGTAAGAATGTTCTAAGTTCTAATATTTGTAGAAAATATCCACTTTCAAAAGGCGATGGAATTGACAACAAGGCCCCTATTCAATTGAGCAAATGTTAGTTACTGGAGCACGTAATGTAGCTCGTAAATTAATTTGCGATTCATTTGGTGTCCTTTAGCTACACGCAAACGATCTGCGGGTTACAGGCTGAAAATCCCTGTGGTTGCCAAAACCCACAATCGGTAATCGCTATTCAATTTCTACAATTCCTCAAGACTGCAAATGTTTTCACACCTGTAAATGGCAAATTTAGAAGAATAACCTACGACTACCACATAGGACTCGCAAGGGGGTTAAACACCTGATCGTATCGCTGTAAAAGCAAGTAAAAAAAATCAATACTGCACTTTAAAAGACAGGGGAAGCAATTAAAGACATTAGAATTAATTGAACAACAGTCTCAAGCTGTGAAATCTTAACCTTTTTATTTCCATGTTATATCAATCTCAGTAATCAAGGAGCTAATACGTATCAGGCCACCCACATGGACTATAACATTTCCTTCATTCATTTTTTATTATTTTGTACATTGCCAGATTGCGAGTCTGAACGCATATCGGACTTCTAAATGCTAATTGATTGACATTTAACCACCATGTTTTACTGACGTCGTGATGATGGTTTCATTTACTGTTGGCTGTTTCTAAATCAAATATCTGAAATAAATAAATAGTTGTGGCCTTACCTAATTGATCATGATCATGCTCTGAAATGCTACTTACGGGAGCATGGTTTACAGTTTAGGCTTTCGGCTAGGTGGTTGCTGGCTTGTTCAATTGAATCGCTCTGTAACTGTTGCAAATTTGAATAGGGGCCCAAGTCTATTAAAACAAATCTATTGTTAGTGGTATGGTTCTAACCTTCCACTTCACTGATATTCCCCTGGAAATCCTGACTGGAAGATAGTACTATATAGTAACCTGATCTCTCTACTCTGGATATTTCCCCACTACAACCATCCCCAATACTACAGAGAGAATATTCCCTTTCTGTTTTAAAGAAATATTTCCTTACATTTTTCACAAAGGAGCAAAATATCAACAGATTATATTCTCTTTCTCAATCAGTTGCATCATTTTCTTTCTTAAAAATACAACTCCCTATATATTAGACTTCCATTTTTTATTTAATCTTATAAGTGCATTTTATATGTACACTAGCGAATTGCCCGTCAAAAAAATGACGGGCATGAAATCGTAAGCCAGGGAATGTTGTTTTATTGATTTTTTACCGTGAGGACCTTCGACGCCTATTGCGAGGCTTGCGCTGAGCGCCTTCGGCGCTCATCGCATGCCTTGCAATGAGCACCTTCGGCGCTCATTATGCGGCTGTTGTTTTGTTTGTTATTACAGGGGCTTTTTTTGTGTATATGTATTCTTGTATGCCAATGAAATAATTAATACATTTATATACTTTACCTATTCCTAAGTAATATATGCAGGAAGCATTGTGCTAAAGAGCTGACAATCTGTTTCTATGTTCCTGCAGCATCCAATGTAGGTTTGCACGGTTCTGGAGCGGAGGTGTAAGTGTCAGCAATGTGTGCAGTGTGTAGTGTAAATGTGCTGCGTGCGCGAGGTAAAGCCATTAGTGTAGCTGTGTACTTCCGCATTGTGAAAGTTAGTGTTGTGTATGTGTTACGCTGGTGTGTATGATTTTCTGTCCTTAGTAAAAGTGTATCTTTACCTCGTACGACTTTTTAGTCGTATGTGCTTGGTGGTGTTTTACTCGATTTTCGTGTGCGCAAACTTGTGAATTTGGCCTTAAATTGAGTTGTAACTATATTTGCAGAGGTCTTGGGTGCCCCCCCCCCCCCACCTTGCTGTGGGTAAGCTTTGTATTTATTTTTTGTGTGTCCATAAAATGGCGGTGAATGTGTATGTGGTACGCGGCTGTGGATGATGTTGCGTCCTTGGTAAGAGTGTATCTTTACCTCGTACGGCTTTTTGGGAAAGGCGTATGTGCTTGGTGCTGTTTTGCGTGTTTAGGGTCCTGTAGCCTCGTTTTCGTTTTTTTCGGCTGCCATTTTTTCTCTAGCTTAGGGGATTTTCGTGTGTCTGAATTTGAGGTGTAACTTCACTTTGCTGTGGATAAGCTTTTTATGTATTTTTTGTGTGTATGTATTGTGTTTTTAATGTTTTCAGGTGCGCGTGGATCGGCCGTTAATATTTTTCTTTTTAAGTCCCACGTCTCGTATTTTTGTCTGCTAAGTCCGTAAATGTTGCGTTCGAAGTCCTGCGGTTCGTATTTTTGGTAAAGTGCTGATTGTGTGGGTGTTTGTAACCACGTGTGAGGCGCCGTAGAGCCTCCACCTCAGCAAATGCGGCCCCTCGCTTTGCGAGGGTCTGCATTTGCGGACCAAACTGCGTCCCTTGCGAAGAGCTCGCTTTGCGAGCTCGCAAAGCGTGACGACGATTCGTAGTTTGACAACTATTATATGAGATTAGGTTACAGAACCTAAAACATTTACCAACTACAAATTAAAATTAATACTATCATTTCACATTGACAAAGTAAATTAATAGATTCCAAATTAAACATATTTTGCAGTAATACAGACAATAAACTATTAAGCAATTTTCAACAGCTCAATTTATGTCCATCTACCTCATACAGCAATCAATTTTCATCAGTTCCTTGTCACCTATCTCCATGTAAACTTTTCACTCTTTTCACACTTGCGGCCACACATTTGGTTCCTATTGTTTCTCACAAGCATCTTCTTGTTCTCCTCTGTTCATACCTCTATTCCTTCATTTCATCATCCATGTATTCTCCAACTCACTCAATGCCATCTTATCTAACCTTTTGAATGTGTACTATATCACTCGAATTCTTCATCATTTTCAGTAACTTTTCCCCTTCTATCCTCCATCTGTTCCCAGTTTCTCTTATTATACAAAATAACAAATTTTAAAGGGGAAAAAAAGGTTGAAGGATGTCTATACACTGAAAATTCCAATAATAAAATAATGTCATCATTCATAACAAGAGTTTTAATATCCTCATGTTTCATGTGAAAATATACGTTCAAACTTATAGCACGCACTCACACTTTCATAGCCATCTCCATACATCGCTTTTCCACTAGAAAATAACCCAAATAATTTGTTTTAAAATATTGCAGAGAATGCAGTTACCTTTTCTTGCTCTAGCATAAATTTTCGTACAAATTACAAGGATATAAAAATCACAAGATTTCTTCTTAAAGTAATAACTGATATTATAATGTTTAGCGCTATGATAAAGTACTTTAGAATTTCAAATGAAAGTAGAAAGTACAGAATTAGAAAAATTACGTCTTCAGGAGCTTTGACCTTTATGTAAGGATGTCATGCTCTTTTAATTTGCAGTTGAATTGGTTAAAATATATACTTTTTGTTGTTGTAAAACAGTGAATAATACTAAAATCCTTCATAACTAGTAGACACTTTGATGCAATAATGGAAATGTTACTGTAAAAATATGAAAAAAAAAACAAAATATTATAGAATGGATGAATAACGAATACGGTTTGTTAATATATCTGAAATAAAAGCTATGCAGACTGTAATATTTTGGCACAGTTATGGTACGGTACTTCCATTATACACAAGCATTTTCTCCATTTCTAAAGGTCAATCATTAGAAACTTCGTGCTGAGCGGACCAAAAAAGGAGTGAAGAGGTCATGACACTGCATATCCTTGTCATGAAATCACACATGAAATTTTCCAAGAGCTCAGTTTTAATGTAACAGCTATGCAGCTTGTATATCGATTGGCAAGTGTGTAATCGCAATAGTGAAATCATTGGCAATAGTTCCCCTTGTTTTCTAAGGGTGGTCCTCACTCAACACTTCTTTCCCATTTCGAGTAGAACTTTCGAAATCTGCACCAGGTTCCCTACTGTGTGCACTCTTGGCAGCTGCTAGATCTAAATCAAACACTGGAATGCCTTTTCAGCAACACTTAGTTAATGCTAATTTATTTAGAGCTTGGACTTCTAGCATAAGGATTGAGATGAAATACAGCAAAGATAACAATGTGTACTATGTTTTGACTGAAAGTGTTTACATTATTTGCAGCTCTCTAATAACACATATCTCATGCTATATGAGTCATGCTAATTTTGTTACCTGGATTATCAAATTAGACTCGAGTTTTGCAAGAAAATTATAGCATTTATATTACACAAATATATTGCAGGAATACAAAAAAATGCAGAGCCGTTCATGTTAATATGAAATAATTTTCATTATTGCCAATACACATAAATACACATGTTTTAGAAACATAATTTGCTTAATTAGAAACATACAATTTAATATTACTGATAACAGACATACAACCTTATTCAATTGCGATTCGGCCAATTGAATAGGGCTCTATATAAGCACAGAGCATATTTTTTTACAGAAGTTTTTAGTGTTTAGTTAGTGAACTTCAATCCAAAAGCAAGTTCTTCACTAACTAAAAACTTCTGTAAAAAAATATGCTCTGTGCTTATATAGAGCCCTATTCAATTGGCCGAATCACAATTTAATAAGGCTGCTAATATATACTAGCAGAATAATTTGCCTTTATTTTGCCTTTATTGTCTTGCTCCATGTAGCTGCAAGGCTCTGCTAATGTGAAGCCCCTCAATGTGGGGGCAGTTCCAAACAGTGAAAAAATTTATTCTGAGGGCTTCTTAGAAAATAGCGAAGCATAAATCTTATATGGCAGTTACCTGAAGGGGTATACAATCAGTTTAAAATGTTTATATAAAACAAAAAAGTTAAATAATCTCTTTAACATAAATATATATATACAGTAGACTCTCAGTTAACCAGCACCCATGGGGATTGGTAGATGCCAGATAAATGTAGTTTTCGGTTGCTTGAGAAGAGGCCTAGATTAGCTGCACATAGGATGCTCTGATAAGTATATTTGTCAGTGAGTGCTATTCTAGCAGCAGCAGCTTTCACTCCTCGATTACATACAGGTACGTTCGGCTGGAGGGTGCGGTGCTGAACCCTGGGAATGTAACGCCAACACTGCACTGGCTCAGTCACTCATGCCTGTCTGCTCATTGCACAGCGAGCCTCGAGAAGAGCGGCAAGCAGTTGAGGCACGCGGGACTGAGGCTGCAATGAGCTCCAAAGGCGCTCATTGCCGGCTGTAGTACACAGGGCTTAGGCTGCAATGAGCACCAAATGCGCTCATTGCACTGCGAACCTCGCAAAGCGAGGTGAGCAGTTGAGGCACATGTGACTTAGGCTGCAATGTGCGCCACAGGCACTCATCGAGGGGCCAGTAGGACTTCACGCCCGGCAAGTTGAAACACGCAGGACTTAGGCTTGGCCCGTGGAACTTAGCGAGGGACGCCAAATTACGGCCCATAGGACTTAGGACCCGAAGCACGTACATCGACTGTGGGGCTCGCAAAAATACGACTTTAACGGCCGAATCACTAAACAGTTAAAAGCGGAAAAAAACAACAAATATGCTGCAAATTAACTTACACACTCACACACAGTACAGGGGGAGAGCCAGGGAGCCTGTGACTGAGGTTACAACTTAACTTGAGGCATATTTGGCGTTTGGGAGAATAAAAATGGCGGATGAAAAAACGCAAAAGTATGAAAACGAGGCCAAAACTCACAAAGAAGAGCCCCAAACATGTAACACTTGAGGAAAACCAGAAACAATTCTGCCACAACAGTAAGATTTACACCAACGCAGTAACACTTAACCCAAGCCAGTAACACTTAACCCAAGGCAGTAAAACACATGGCGAGGCCCCTAATCTACACGGGTGGATAGGCTCGCAATGAGCGCCAAAGGCGCTGATTGCGAGCCACGTGATAAGAGCCAAAGGCGCTCATCGTGGGGCTCCCGATGAACACCTAAGGTGATCATTGCGGGCCCTGATCATTGCGGGCCCTAAGGCGATCATTGCAGGCCCTGTAAAGTAAAGCATTGCCAGGCTTACAATTTTACTCCCGTCATCTTTGACGGGCACGTCGCTAGTATATATATATATATATATATATATATATATATATATTTATACACATGTCCATCTTTTTTAATAAAGTTGTTAAGACATTATTTTGTTCAGCCTCATTTTTTAACAAAATATTGGTTTATTAAAATATTCATCCCCACTTTAATTCAAAAGGTTGACTCACTGACACTGATAGCACTACATAGTCACTGAGAAAAAAAACTAACAATGTGTTTCCTTTGGAGCATATCTATTTCTCAGTAAAAGTGGCTCTTGTCATAAGTGCTTTCAAAATCTCCTTAGGACTTAGTGTTCATTCTTTCAATACATGTATTAGTTGTTAGGCAGCAATTCACACAACCTGAATGACTGATGATCCATGTGCTAGGCTGAAAACGCACTCTCAAATGATTTTCAAAAATGACTGGATTGTTCCAGAATGTGTTTCTGATCATGTAAACAGAAGAGACGCAGATGAAGTAGATAATTAGATTTATTCCACTATTTCCCAGGACATGAAGTACAAATATGCCTGTTTGGAACAAGTTAAGCCTTTGTGTTTTTAGGCAATAGAAAAGGAAATAACTTATCTAAGGAGCCCATCAGAAACTCCCTTCCACTTGCAGTCAGGAACTTTAGACCTCCTGAACAGTAAACAGATTGAGGGTCATCCATCAAGGGCTAAAGCATAGGGCTCAAATTAGACTTCCTTAAATTTGAGGTAAGATTGCTTATATAGATTAACACATGGCAGATAGGATACAGATTGCAGTAGTTCTGTATCAATACCTAGGCTTTGAAAAATCAACTTGAAATGAAGATTAAAATCTATGCACAGTATACTCTTTAGGATGGTGCACTACTAACAAAAGATACAAGGAATCCTTACATTATTATCTTCCTTTACATGAAATGCTTGATCTCATGATCTATAATCATTTGTAATATTATTTTAATACACATAGTACAGTAGAGCCTTTACATCTATGGCTTGAGGGATAGAGTATAAAAACAAGTCAGGTCAGTTATGAGCAAAAACATAAGCAATCAATTAAAGCGATCTAAATTATGAAGCCGTTTTATACAGATATACTAATAAAGCATCAATGCAAAACTAATTGGTAAGTATTACAATAATTGTATAATTAATCGTAGGTGTTTTTTTCCAGGACATAGTTGTAGGTTTGTATTGAAAATGTGGATTCTGCCATTTTAGTTGCATATAGGGAAGATTTACATACTTAGAACAAATTGTGCTAATATTGTACAAGGGTGAAACATGATAGGATTTTGTTGCAAAGGCTTGAAACTACAAACAGAGCAACTAACAGCATTTGCTTTGATGTACAGCATTCCCAGTAAAGGCAATGTGGGTTTCTCACATTTCTGGGAGAATATTTTCTTTTACCTCTGCTCTTTTTATCGCCATAAAAGTGTGATGTGTTCAGTGCAGTGTACATAGCAGACATTTGTACCGGACAGAATGGTAACCTTTCAGAGAAGGAGTGTTTTTGGGAAATCTCTGTCATCACTGGTAAGCCACACAGTACTTGTACAGTACAGTACAGTGCAGTACTTATCAGTAGTGTACCTATTTACACTCCAATCACTATTTAATCTATTTTTTAATTTATCTTTTTCATAATACAGTAAAACCCCTGTTATCCGGCACCCACGGGGACTCCCTATTGCCAGATAACTGTAGTTGGCGGTTTATCAGGAGTCCCCGAATTTACGGGTCTAAACGACCCTTAAACACCCCAAAGCCCCTCAAAATGCCTTTAATAAGGCATTAGCACCTAAACTGGGCCATTAAGGCCCAGGAAAAATAATTAAAAAAAAGTTAGTATTTTTTTTTTTTGCAGTCTCGAACTCCGGATAGTGACAGATAGTGCCGGTTATGCCGGTTTAGAAAGTTTTTTGAAAATGGGGAATTGATGTCAGTGCCGGTGGCTTGAAAATCCCGGTTAGTTGGGTGCCGGATAACCTGGATTCTACTATATTACCTAATATTATATCAAGTGTTTCTGCCTTACACTGGAATAAATAAAAGTCAGAGATTTACTGTGGGAGAATTACTTTGTCATTCTGATTTTATACGACAAGTGGATAGGGGTATTATGTGTAAGTTACATCTCATAGATAGTATGTACTAGCGAATTGCCCGTCAAAAAATGACGGCAATGAAATTGTAAGGTAGCTAATGCTGTTTAGTGTGTAATAATGAAATATATAATACATTAATAAATGAATATACTTTACCTATTTTAAAGCATTGTGTGGAAGAGCTGTGAATGTGTTTTGATGTTGCTGCAGCATTAGTGGTGTGGATCTGCTGTGTAAGCGTGCTGAATGTGTGCAGTGTAACACTGTGCGTGCGCGAGCCCAAACCGTTGTCGTGTACTTCCGCATTGGCGTCAAATGGCGAGTAATGTGTGTTATACGTTTGTATCGGGAATATCCGTAGGTGTTTTGTGGTGTTTTGCGAGTTTCTTGTGGTGTTTTGCGAGTTTAGAGTGCTGTAGCCTCATTTTCGTTTTGTTCGGCGGCCATTTTTTCTCTCGCTTCGTTTTTTTTTTAGTCTCTAAACTGTTTTATTTGAAGTAAAATCGAGGTGTAAGTTGTATTTTTGAGGTGCTGGGTGCTCCCTCTTGGTGTAGGTAAGTTTTTTATGTATGTGGTGTGTGTATGTATTGTGTTTTACATTTTGTAATGTTCGCGAGTTGCGTCCGAGTGTTGCGAGTCCGTAATGTGTGTGAACGTGTGTCGTATGTTGTTTGCGAGTGTCGTAATGTGTGTGTCGTACTGTTTGGGTTGCGACGTGAAGTTTGCGAGGGTCGCAGTTGCTGGCAAGGAGCGCCTTCGGCGCTCCATGCCAGCAACTGCGGCCCTCGCTTTGCGAGGGCACTGCCCGAGGGTCTCAGTTGCTGGCAAGGAGCGCCTTGTGTGAGCTTGGGACAAATTCAGTGTGCAAAACAAATACACTGGCTAAAGTGGATCTTTTCTTTATTATCATGGGATGAAGGGGTCCAGATAACCTGGTCTGGCAAACATGTTACCACCATAGAGCGGTTTTAAGTGTGTATACATATACGATTTGGGCAATAGAATAGTACAAAGCAAAAACTATTTTAACACATTACAAAAGAATCGAGGGGCCCTGTCTTTGAGATTAAAATCAAATGCTTGTTCCCAGAGCATCTTACAAAATAGAAAACTTGCAAACTTACAATCTAAAGGCACTATGTACTGGTAAGAACGAGGAATGCAAGCAGATCTGTAATAGGAGTTGGCAAATATCAAGTAATGTATGTATATATATATATATATATATATATATATATATATATATATATAGGTAGTCCCCGGGTTAAGGATGAGATCCATTCCTGAGAATGTTCTTAAGTCAGATTTGTATGTAAGTCAAATCCCTCCCTGAGGAATTATAATAATAATAATAATATAATGGCTCACATGTGGTAATAATAATACAAAGTAATAATAATATTTAAATAAACTAGTGTGCTCTTCCTTTTAATGCAAGCAAACAGAAAATTTAAGAGAAACACATACAAAAAGTCTTTGGAGCCCATTCTTAAGATGGGATTGTTTGTAAGTCTAGTCGTTTGTAATCTGTCCGCCTGTAAATATATATATTTATTACATAAAAGAACGGATGTCTTTGTTGACAGTATAGGCAGGACTTTAGCAGCTCATTGAAACACCAGTGTTGATCTGGAACATTTGCATTTTTTAATTCCTAATCAAATATGGCAGCCAGTTGCTAAGAAGAACCATGTTGACTTTTGTGATGGTTAGTGTTGAAGTAACTTATTTTTCAAAAATCAAAGCGCATCAGCCTTTTGCAGTTCTATGGCTTTTTCATCAGCAGATCAAAGTATTACGAGCGACTGACAAAACTATTAACATTTGTGACAAAAGGCAAGTGATTGCTAAATACATGCTTCATTAGGAGATCTACTGAAATGTAGTACAAACATGTCTTAGTAACAGCTGTAACAAATGGCAGCTCTTAAGGACACAAGAAATACAATAACATATATGCTGAGTGATATCATTAAATATTCAGTCATATACTGTACTGCAATATACTTTTAAGAGTTAATGTAATTGGTTTATACAAAGTGTATTCATATGCCCTATACACCAAGTCTGATGAAAAAAAGTCTCAACACACCTCCTTGATATATATAGTTTGTTATATGGATTACCATTTCTGTATGTGTAAACTACTATATTTACCTTTATACCTATTCCTAAATTAACGTTATTCTATAAATCCATTATTGTGATTATGCAATATATACCCTAATCTATTATTACTTAACATGGTATGGAATTAAATATTGAATGTGGGCTCATTTAAATTCATGCCCAGTTCCCAGAGTGCAGAGCAAACAACATATTTCTTGAGATTCTGAGCAGGAAATATGTTTATTAACTTATCTTTAGGCCTACAAATGTACACACAAATGGTCTGTTTTTTTGTTTTGTTACTATAAGGAGTATATATAATAATTAATACTGTCACATGAAAACAGAGAGAAAAAAAGAAAATAGATCTAAGTGCATTTGTTTGCATCATGCTTTTGCATAAACACCAACAGAGTGAGCTTTGAAATCTCGTTCTCTCAGGTACTGGTCATCATTCCTTGGTCTGGATGGAACCTCTCTTTGTGGGTTCCCTCTGCGGACTGACATGTCCCATTTTTTCAGGATGTACAGCTCGGTCTTCCTTTCCCTGGACCCTCACCAGTTTATGGGTATTTATCTGCATTAATCAGAGCCCTAGCCAGGTTGCCCTATATAACACTCCCTTTTACACTTTCTGTCACATCTTGAGTTTTCTAGATGTATTTTTGAGCTTTAAAAATGAAAGTATTATAAACGGTGGTATAGTGTGAGACTTTCACTTTCATTTTTACATAATAATAATAATAATGCTGTGGGGTTATCTTGCATAATCACAGTAATAGTATTTTAACAAATAGTTTAATTTACAGGTATAAGCTTAATGGCTAGGGTTTGAGACTGGTGGCTGCATATTACTACACTGTAAGCAATGTATTTGTTTGTCTGTTTTATATACGCTTATACTCAATGATATGCCCTCAGCAAAACCACAAACAAAAGGATTTAAAGTAAATAATGCCATGTTGCTCAAATGTGCATTAAAAGGGCTAGGTTGCTTTTTTCCCTCCATGAAATAAGCTAACACATCATAAACTAGAGGACTAGTATATAAATGCAAACACATTTTTAAGGAGATTGTACAATCATTTTAAACCCTGTAAACCAGGAAGCAAGGTCCCAATGTTTACTTTTTCCTGTGTCAATTCTCCTTTAGCATGAGCGAGACTTCTCACACAATTACAGGCTGTGCAGAAACAAAAAGAAGTACATAATCTATGAATGTAATCGAGGTATGAAACAAGTATTTGGATCTGGCTTCCTTGTGCAACACCTAATTTTGATCAAGTATTTTTTTTCATTGTTTCCGACTCTCCGTGACCTCATGAACCGTAACAGACCAGGCACATCTTTATGTGCATGGTCATGCTGATCCACTTGGTTTTCAAGGCAGAGAAACTGTAGTGTGTTGCCAGTTCCTTCTCCAGTGTGCCACAGCATATAGCTCTATTTCTTGTTTTTCTAGGTGGTCTCTCATGCAAGTACTGACCAGGCACAACCCTGCGTGGCTTCAGGATGGTGTGACATTTTGGTTTCCTGACTTGAATCATAAAATCAAACCCAGGTTGCATCGCTTAAAGCACCAAAACCTAACCACTGGACCATCAGGGAACCCTTTGGTCAAGTATACTGGTTAAATGTTATTATATATTTTTGCTACTTTTATAGCATTTAAAAGAATCAATATGTATTTGTATTTTATTTGTATTTTTAATATTGTACTTGGAAATAATTCTATGGAGCAATATTACAAAATCATGCATTTTAATAACAAATACAGATACTTCTTCCATTATATATTACACTAGCGACTTGCCCGTCAAAAAATGACGGCAATAAAATTGTAAGGCAGGTAATGCTGTTTGGTGGAGACGAGCGGTGAATGGGTGTTGTGTTTTTTGTTTTTGTGTCTATTTGTTTGTTTATGGTAGTGAAATAATTAATACATTAATAAATGAATATACTTTACCTATTTGGAAGTAATATATGCAGGAAGCATTATGCTGAAGAGCTGGCAATCTGTTTTGATGTTCCTGCAGCATATAATGTAGGTTTGCACTGTTGTGGAGCTGAGGTGTAAGTGTCAGCAATGTGTGCAGCGTGTAATGTAAATAGGCTGCGTGCGCGAGGGGAAGCCGTTATGGTAGCTGTGTACTTCCGCATAGTGTAAGTTAGTGTTGTAAAATGGCGGCTAATGTGTATGTGCTAGGCGGCTGTGTATGATGTAGCGGCCTTGCTAATGGTGTATCTTCGATCTCGTCCGGCTTTTTGGAAAATCCGTAGGTGTTTGGTGGTGTTTTGCGTGTTTAGGGACCTGTAGCCTCGTTTTCGTTTTTTTCGGCAGACATTTTTTCTCTCGATTCGGGGACTTTCGGGTGTGTAAACTCTTTAATTTGTACTTAAATTTAGGTGTAACTTCACTTGCAGAGGTCCTGTCTGCCCCCCCCCCCCCCTTGCTGTGGGTAAGCTTTTTATGTAATTTGTTTTGTGTATTTATTGTGTTTTTAGTCCCGCGGCTCGTATTTTTCAATGGTAAGTCCGTAAATTTTCCGGTGTAAGTCCCGCCTGCGGCTCATTGCAGCTGACGTGGGAGCCTCCACATCCGCAAATGCATTTGCGGGCCAAAAGTCATAGGGGGTCGTAGCAACTTCGCGAGGGCCGCAGCGTTAGCAACGACCCGCATGCTCACAACTATATATGTGATATGCAAGATATCAGTGAATGTCTTATTTCTTATACCTTACATACATTACAATACTTATACGTTATAAGGCATTAAACACATACCTTATTTCCTGAGGACGTTTTAGACAGAGTTTTGATGCATGGCTCATTCGCAGTAATGTGCCTTCTATCATTTTCAATGAAATGCCTAGAATGCAGGCTAGAATATGATAGCATAAAACGCAGTGGTCAATGGGGTTTAGTTTGGTGTAGGAATTCATATAATGTCAATGCACAAATGTTATGAAATCGTACAGAGCCTTATTGCATAGCTACAATATAGTATAGTGGGCTTTTTGTTCCACAGTATTTATTTATGTACTGTCAGCATACAAAACTATGTTACATACACTTCAAAATAAAGGCAGAGCTTGTTTGGGCATTGGAAGATAGAGATACAGATATTGCAAACTGAAAACTGCATGCAGGAAAAATTGTGCTGAACTTCAACTAGATTCGACTAAAAATTCCTGAGCTACGTATTTTACATGCAACCCTTAAAATTGTATGAAACATTTCATAAACATAAAGTCATTTTTTTCTAATTACATATAATTTTGTCATGCTATAAGCATTCCGTTATTCACAGTCCCATCACATCACACAACAAGCTGTCTTCGTTAAACAAATCTAACAAGACATCATTTAAAATAGTAATGACAGTGAATTAATTGACACCTCTTACTTAATGTGTAACTGCACTTTCCTGTGAGACTGTTTGCAATCAGATTGGGCCCTATGCATTTTGTTAAATAATCTTCCAAGGGATAGTATTTAAAAGGGTTATACTTTCTGGGGGCAAAAAAAAACTAATGGATTAAATAGTTTTGTGCTAAAACAGTTCAAAAAGCTACTAAGAGCAATCACAACCTGTTGAGACAGAAGCTTCAAGAACCAGTCTGATCAAGAAAACAGAAGCCTTTGTTAAACAATATCACATATACAGTTGTGGTAATGCAAGGTTGTGTGTAACGCTTGCAATTACCGCCGCAATGCGTGGCAAGAGAGTGTGAGGACAGAGACAGGGGAGGGGGTGGGAGAGAGACAGGGGAGAGAGACATGGAAGAGGAGGAGAGACACAGGAGAGGGGCAGAGATACACAGGAGAGGGGTTAAGGGGCCCAGGAGAGGGAGAGGGGGGAAAGACACAGGGGAGGGAGGGGGGTAGAGACCAGGGAGGGAAAGGGGGAAGAGACATGAGGGGGGGGATAGACACAGGGGAGGGAGAGGGGGAGAAAGAGACACAGGGGAAGGAGGGGGGAAGAGACACAGGGGAGGTAGATGGGGGGAACGGACACAAGGGAGGGAGGGGGAGAAAGAAACATAGGGGAGGGAGAGGGGGAAGGGGGAGATTCATAGGGGAGGGAGAGGGGGGAAGAGACAAAGTAGAGGGGAGAAGAGACACAGGGGAGGGAGAGGGGGAACAAACAGACATGGGGATGGAGAGGGGGTAAAGAGACACAGGGGAGGGAGAGGGGGAACAGACACATGGGAGTGAGAGGGGAAAAGAGATACAGGGGAGTGAAAGGGGGAAGGGGGAGTGACACAGAGGAAGGAGAGGGGTAAAGAGATAAAGGAGAGGGGGGAGACATAGGGGAGGGAGAGGGGGGAAGAGACGGAGAGGTGGGGGACAGAAACATAAAATATTATCCCGTCATTTGTGACGGGCAAGTGACTAGTTTACATATAAAAATGAAAAATGTAAAGGCTGTATTTAATATTTTTTTACTTTTTAAAACCATCAGATTAGTTACACAAAAGACCATAGAGTAAAAAAAAAAGGATGTGACAAATCAGAGCAAGTGCAACTTGCCTGAATGTGTGTCTCTGTATTGAAACCTTACTTGATGCAATGTCATAACTTGAATGCAAGTTAGGATGAGCTCTTCTGCGAGATATAATATAATATATAATAGAATACAGCAGAGGGACATTTATATTAAATGAGAAGAAGGCATTGGATTCCTATGGTAATGTAACACATATAGCAGGCCTTCTGGCAGACCATTAAAGGAAGTGTCATATTGATAGTATGCTACATTTTTCCTGTGTGCCTAACAAAGATTAGATAATTAAAGAAAGGGAGAAGCTGTAGATTCAAATAATATCTCTATTAAGTTCTACTGAAAGACTAACACTTTAAATAGCCACATAAACATAAAACTTAACAGAAGAGTAAGTTCCGGAAGTTACATATAGACTAGATGGAATCCCCTATGATATTGAGTGGTATAGCTGATAATTTTCTTAGTTTATTACATACTTCACAAACAAGACAGTAGTCCTTTAAATGTAAATTTAAATGAATAAATTAACTTTTTTAAATAATACATCTTTAAGGTACTCATTTTATTTTATTCTAGATGCTATGGGGAGCCAGTGCAGTAACAGTGAGAGTAGGTTGTAATAGTAAGATACACAAGTCTGGCATTATTGATGGATTGCAGTGGGGACAGACTGTAGGCAGGAAGGCCAATGATGAGTGAGTAGTCCAGGCAGGATGCGATGAGTGAGTAGATTTATTTTCTTGTGTCTTGCATGTGAAAATTGTGTTTTATAGATATGCTTTTTTAGCAAATTAGATAACGATTGTGTGTGAGGAGTGAAAGAGGGGGCTAAGTCCAACACAGCCGCATGCTTGAGGGGGTCAGCATTTTCAACAGTGAGGGAGATTTGAGGTGTGAGGGCTATAGGAGAAAGGTGGGTACTAGTACAATAAAACCCCTATTATCCGGCACCTATGGGGACTCCCTATTGCCGTATAAGGGAGTTCGGGCTAAACGATCCTTAAACCCCTCAGAACCCCCTCAAAATGCCTTTAAAAAGGCATTAGCACCTAAACTGGGCCATTTAGGCCCAGAAAAAATAATTAGAAAAAACTTAGCTTTTTTTTTTTTTTTTTTGTCTCGAACTCCGGATAGTGCTGGTTATGCTGGTTTAGCGGGAGTTTATTTAAAATGGGGAATTGATGCAGGTGCCGGTTGCTTGGAAGTAAAGGTTAGTCGAGTGCCGGTTAATCTCTACTGTACTTTGAATTGTTGCCCTGTAAGTGACAGCAGGATATCCACTAGTAGGTGTGTGACAGACGGTTGGTGGCACATGTTAGAAGAGAGAGGGATAGACAAGGTGCCCAAAGATTTTTTTATTGTAATTGTTATGTATAGATATAGATGATGCTGAAATCAGAAACATTGATTGAGGTGCAAAAGAACAAGGTGTAGACAGAGAACATACAGTCAGGTCCATAAATATTGGGACATCGACACAATTCAAAACTTTTTGGCTCTATACACCACCACAATGGATTTGAAATTAAACTAACAAGATGTGCTTTAACTGCAGACTTTCAGCTTTAATTTGAGGGTATTTACATCCAAATCAGGTGAACGGTGTAGGAATTACAACAGTTTGTATATGTGCCTCCCACTTTTTAAGGGACCAAAAGTAATGGGACAATTGGCTGCTCAGCTGTTCCATGGCCAGGTGTGTGTAATTCCCTCATTATCCCATTTACAAAGAGCAGATACAAGCTCCAGTGTTCATTTCAAGTGTGCTATTTGCATTTGTTGCTGTTAACTCTCAATATGAGATCCAAAGAGCTGTCACTATCAGTGAAGCAAGCCATCATTAGGCTGAAAAAACAAAACAAACCCATAAGAGAGATAACAAAAACATTAGGTGTGGCCAAATCAACTGTTTGGAACATACTTAAAAAGAAAGAACGCACTAGTGAGCTCAGCAACACCAAAAGACCCGGAAGACCACGGAAAACAACTGTGGTGGATGACCGAAGAATTATTTCCCTGGTGAAGAAAATACCCTTCACAACAGTTGGCCAGATCAAGAACACTCTCCAGGAGGTAGGTGTATGTGTGTCAAAGTCAACAATCAAGAGAAGACTTCACCAGAGTAAATACAGAGGGTTCACCCCAAGATATAAACCATTGGTGAGCCTCAAAATCAGGAAGGCCAGATTAGAGTTTTCCAAACAACACCTAAAAAAGCCTTCACAGTTCTGGAACAACATCCTATGGACAGATGAGACTAAGATCAACTTGTACCAGAGTGATGGGAAGAGAAGAGTATGGAGACGGAAAGGAACTGCTCATGATCCAAAGCATACCACCTCATCAGTGAAGCATGGTGGTGGTAGTGTCATGGCGTCGGCATGTATGGCTGCCAATGGAACTGGTTCTCTTGTATTTATTGATGATGCGACTGCTGACAAAAGCAGCAGGATGAATTCTGAAGTGTTTCGGGCAATATTATCTGCTCATATTCAGCCAAATGCTTCAGAACTCATTGGACGGCGCTTCACAGTGCAGATGGATAATGACCCGAAGCTTACTGCAAAAGCAACCAAAGAGTTTTTTAAGGGAAAGAAGTGGAATGTTATGCAATGGCCAAGTCAATCACCTGATCTGAATCCGATTGAGCATGCATTTCACTTGCTGAAGACAAAACTGAAGGGAAAATGCCCCAAGAACAAGCAGGAACTGAAGACAGTTGCAATAGAGGTCTGGCAGAGCATCACCAGGGATGAAACCCAGCGTCTGGTGATGTCTATGCGTTCCAGACTTCAGGCTGTAATTGACTGCAAAGGATTTGCAACCAAGTATTAAAAAGTGAAAGTTTGTTTTATGACTGTTAATCTGTCCCATTACTTTTGGTCCCTTAAAAAGTGGTAGGCACATATACAAACTGTTGTAATTCCTACACTGTTCACCTGATTTGGATGTAAATACCCTCAAATTAAAGCTGAAAGTCTGCAGTTAAAGCACATCTTGTTCATTTCATTTCAAATCCATTGTGGTGGTGTATAGAGCCAAAAAGATTAGAATTATGTCGATGTTCCAATATTTATGGACTTGACTGTATGTGTATTTAGGACTTATTCTTGGAGACTTCATTGAGGTACCCAAACAGTGAGTGGAATAATGGAAAAAGAAAAATAAATATGCAAAAATATTTTTGACAGGACATGGATCACAAAAGAGTGATGTCACTGATGTCAAAGGCGTCTAATATTTTGGGGATGTGAAATTGCCTTCCAACTTGGAGAATAAGGGTCTCATTCAAATGTGATTTGGAAAATTAAATTGGGCTCTATACGAGCACATAGCATATTTATTTTACAGAAGTTTTTAGTTAGTGAAGACCTTGCTTTTGGATAGAAGTTCACTAACTAAAAACTGATGGGAACAAAAAACAGAATCGACTGAATAAGGTAACAGGTTAGAGGAGACAAATTGGTTAAAACAGTTGTGCATAACCTTTACAAGTATCTCAAGAATTTGGAAAAGGAGGCTGGCCCAAATGAAGCGCTCTTTAGGATGAGCTTAATCATGGTATGTAATAGAATAGAATCACGTTGGCTATTTGTATGGTGGAGTATAGCAACCACATGCTCAAGTACGCTGTCAAAGAGGGCCATGGGTTTTTTTGTGGTTTGTTTTGAGACACTTATACTTGTGACATGTTGAGAGGAGAGGTTTCTTTTTTACAATAACAATACTTACACTTTCATTTAAGCTATATGATATAGTACTTAATATGATTATTATTAAATGATAATTAATATTGAATCACCAAAATAAAAAGATGCTTTAAGAATATAACACTTCTGTTCTTTTAAAATCTTTCATATGCAATTTAAATAATATCACATTGCTAGCTTTATCTCCTAAAATTTACAGAATAATTAAATAAATTGTACAGTAATATTGTACATTTCCTTAGTCCTCAGCATGGTCTGGTCTGTAACGAGTTCTCAGTTTAATGTTCCAAGACTAATCTATCCATCAGATTTAGGAGACAACTTTATTGAACGAGGGCAGAGGTCTGATTTTCCAAGAAGTCCTGACGGAAAGCCCACAACATCTCAGTGGTGATCATATCTCATGGTAAAACCTGGTTCTGTTTAAATTTAACAATTCAGGTGTAGTTTTGGTGTCAGTTTGTATATGTAGAGTGGCAAGTATGTAGTTGAACAAGAACTATTTTATAGTCACACTTAAAAAGTTTACAACAATACATCGTCAATCTGCTACATATTGTGTCAAGGATTTCTGGAAGCTCCAGCATTAACCATTCTTTTATGTACAGATACCTTTGAGCTCATTTCACTGATCTGCATCAAATTTGAGAATCCATTGGCAAAAAAGTTCTTAGTTTCAGCTATGTGACAAATCCAGTAGATAAATCTAATCTCACTAACATACTATGTCAGTATTAACAGGCACAATGCAGAAGCCCTGTATGAAGAAAAAAGTGCACCATTACTGCTTCCATATCTGATAAGAAGGTAATTAAAATAAGGTCCAGCTAAACAAGTGCACAAGATTTCTTGACCCTCAGCAAGTTTGTCAATTTGGTCTATAGAATTCAGGTTTGTGGTAATACATCATAAACATTTTTTTACTATCAATCTGGGAATAGTTATAAATCCATTTCCAAATATGTCTATCATTATACACGGAGAAAGATAATTTACAAATGCAGAAAATTCAAGATATTTACCAATCTACACTGGAGTGGCCCACTGAATTGTCCCCAAAACCATACATTGCGATGCATCCAGGATTTGCAATCTTTTATAGTTCTGCAGTTAGGAAAAGACTGAACAAATATGACTTTTATGGAAGGGTAACAAGGAGAAAAACCCTGCAAACCAGCATCCTAGGGAACAGTTCTGGAACAATGTCCTCTGGAAGAGAGACCAAATATTTTGTTGAAACTTTTAATTGAAACCATTAATTATTGATATGTCCCTGAGACATCGGGTCCATTGTCTTTAGTGCAGTCATATGCACATTGATCATTCATATCTTTGTTTTGTGCAGGCAAATGTACAATGGACCCAATGTTTCAGGGGCTTATCAGTAATTCATGACAATGATGTATGTCACCTCTTACTACATATATGAATCTCAATTTGAATCTCAGTTGACAGTACCTGTGCTTTTAAATTACACATATTTGGAACCTCTGCTTGGGCACTTTAATAAACACCAGGAATAAGGTACCTATCTCCTCTACAATATAGGGGAGGTAGGTATAAATATATATATAAATATATATATATATATATATATATATATTTGCAACAAACCATATAACCTGTCTGGATTTGTCCATCCCCTCATCCACCCCAGTTCCTTCGCCCATGTGTGTAACTTGTTTACACTGAAAGTTTACTTTCAACCTAAAATCTGTATTATATTGATCGAGCTGAATTTCTCAGCATTATGATTTTTAATGTTAACCTAATGACACATTTATCCAGACGAACATCATCTGGCCCTAAATGTGAAGCTTTTTCATTTAGAAGTGTATGCGTTTGTATTTCCAGGTCTTTTTATAGTACCTTGCCGACTATCAGCCTCATTAAATTTGGGCTACGTTGTAGAACGTAGCTCGTAACGCCAAATTAACGGGTTGCGGTATTAAATTAGCCCCGTTACGTAGCACGCACCAGACTTACGTGTTAAGATGCACTACTAAATGACATATATATAAGGGTAAAAGAAGAGAGTGCAAAAGCTGGCCTTCTGCTCAACTTTAAAAAGACAAAGATCATGGCAAACGGTAATCTTGGTTCTTGGCAAATAGATAGGAAGACGTGGAGGCAGTAACCTGGGATCCAATATATCTTCAGATGGTGACTGCAGTCATGACAATTAAAAAATGTTTGCTTTTGGGAAGGAATGCTATGGCAAGCTTGGGCAAGCTAGTAAAAAGCAAAGATATTACACTATCAACAAAGGCGTGCATAGTTAGAACTATGGTATTCCCTGTAGTTATATACGGATGAGAGAGCTGGACCACAAAGAAGGCTGAGTGCCATAGAATAGACACCTTTGAATTATGGTGTTGGTGAAAACTCCTTAGGGTTCATCCAATAAATCAGTACTTTAGGCAAGACAAATTGTTCACTGGAAGGTATGATCATGAGGCTAAAGCTCAAATACTTTGGTGATATCATGAGAAGACCGGATTCCCTAGAGAAGATTTTGATGCTGGGAAAGATTGAAGGCACAAAAAGAAGTGGGATGACAGATGGATAGATGAACACATAGATGATACATTGAAACAATGAACATGAACTTGGTGGAGCTCAGAGGAGTGGTGACGGACAGATGTACCTGGTGTGCTGCGTTCCATAGGGTCACGAAGAGTCAGACAAGACTGAAAGACTAAACCAATACGTCATTTGTTCACATTTGACTTGCATACAACACTAGTTGAATCTAACAAAATGCAAAAAACAAACTAAAAAAAACGTAATTAAGCGGTAGTCCCAAATGTAGAACCGCAATTTAAAAAAGTTTTAAGAATAAAAAAAATAGAGAGTTTTTATTACCTTTGATATGACATTATGCTGCAATGCAAACTCCAATTTTGGTTTCTACTGGTCTACTTGCTGAGATGTATATAGACTCTGAATGCAAAGCAAGCTTCTATCAGCATAACAGAAATGTGGCAGCTAAAGCTTCCAGTGTTTTTGAACTGATGTAAAGTTCTTTAGTTTACAAGAACATACCCTCCTGAGAATGTAGCAAGTAAATCAATTCATAAAAGAAGATGCAATTACACAGTATAGAATAATTGAATAGAAAATTAAAACATGTAAAGATTTCGACTTTTGTGTTTGCTTTCTAAAAACATTGTACCCCTTATAACATTTAGTTATTGGGTTTTTTTCAATGAGTTTCCCAATCCATATCTTCCTTATATTCAAATTACCCTGTTTAGTGCTGTTTCGCTTAACACTCCTACTGCCCGGAACCTATATACGGCGCTAAACAGGGTATTCCTATATCCAGAATGGTCACTGTAAAAGGCTAATATACTGTATGGGTGGCAGGTTACCACATGTCTACATATCTGATTGGCCATAAAATCTTCATAAAACATTTTAAAAAGACAATTTGTGGAGTAGAAGGCAATCTCAAAAATAAGTGATTTTTTAAGCCTTCGAAACCGATTAACCTTTAGGGGTAGTAGAGTTCAGCTTCTCTTTTATATCCAACCACATTATAGATAATAGTTTCTCCGAAACAGCACATTGTAAATATAGGTATACAGTGGTCCTTTGAAGAGTCTCTGCAACAACCAATCCAATTGATCCCATAATGCTAAGTAATTGCTCTAAGTAACTGATCATCTTACCCTTGTATGTGTCCGAATGTGCATCTTTAATCCGTCATTCTTACTGAACGCTTTGTCACAGTATGGACACTGGTAGGGGCGCTCACCTGCAAATCAGATAAGCATCACAATCACCATATGCTACCAAAAGGATGAAAAATGCCTGGGCAACATAACTAGAAAGCACAGCATGAATATGTCAAAGGGAAGCACATTCTTCTAATCTGAGTTCATGTTCTTTTAAGAAATTTGTGAAAAGGAGAAGAAAGATTTGAGCTTTTAAAAACTTCACATAAATAACTAATGAATGCGTTGGTAACATGCTGAGTCAGATCAAAGCATCATTTTTAGCTGCCTAATGTTTTCCAACAACATATGAACGCTAGTAAAGATATCCAAAGCCAAAAATGACAGTTTAGTTATTAAATAAATTATGACCCATTTTGTTGTGGCTGGTAAGATTTCAGTTTGCTGCTTTCCTAAAAGAGTGCTAGCATCACTACACATCTGTTCAACATTTCTACCATCTGGATTGCACCCATCACATTTAATTACAATAATCAAACTTCCCTTGTGCACTATATTTAACTAACAATGTGCATGTAGAAATATGTTGTTATGAAGATCTTCAGAGGAATAGTAATCAAAATTGAGAAACAGGACCTAGGACTGCTCCCCTCTGTCCACCGCATATTTTGTGTAATATTGTGTATTTTTGTTGTTGTATGAGATATTAATCAATGTAAAGCTGATTTCAAAGTCGATATTATAAAACTGTCTTGAAGTTCTCTTTCTGCAGTTGTCACTATATATCACATATAATAGTTGTCAGACAGCCCCATTAGATAGGAGCTATGTGTTAACACGTAGCTCGTTACTGTCATCTTAGGGCTATTTGCGCGCTAAGATGCATCTCAACGTTGCTTGCAGCCGACTTTGCGTGGTAACACACAGGATGGCCGAGAATAGGCTACATGGAGAGTAACGTTGTCACATGCGATCGAAAATCCTTTGATCTGTCATGCCCGTAACGCTACTTGTTAAGTTCAGCTATTAAAGTGCAACATGTTCATACGCGAGCAAGCATTCAACACGCAAATTCAGCCCAGAGGCCAACGTGTGCCCGAGAGCACACGCAAAGGAGGTAAAATACAATACGTAGCACTTGTACTGTAAATAAAAAAACACTACTGTACTTTTATTAACAGGGAAAGTGATTTTATGTCTTAGAATTAATAGCACAACATTCTCAAGCCCGTAAATCGGCCCTGAAAAATACTTTATTTCTTGATTATTTTTTGTGTTATATCGATCCCTGCAATCAATGTGTTACGACATATACTGTAACCCGCATGTAATAGAATATCATATTTACTGCATTATGAATATTGCATTATATCTGACCTGTGGGTCCAATGGCATACTAGATTTGAAGCACGTAGGACTTGGAAATCTACCCTCCCCATTTCAGTGACGTGACGCTTACGATATCTCTTTCCATTGGCTCCATCTGAACCCGTAAGTACGAGATTGCTTATTTGTTTGCGGCAAGCACGCAAGTCTGACGACCGCAAACTAATTTACGAGAGAGCATCTCTCGCTCGTAACTCTCAGCCCCTTCTAATTTAATAGCAACGTAACTCGGACAAATTTGAAACACGCAGCCCTTACGTGCTAAACATTGGACTTAGGATGCTGGAATTTAATGTGTGAGTAATGTGCGTAATGCTCCTGTAGCGCATTGCGCATTGGCGGCGGGAGGCTACACGCTTTGACATTGCCGCATGCGCAATGCGCGTCATGAGCTGCTGTATGTGCATAGCGAACCACAAATAGAGCATGCGCATAGCGTGCAGCAAATAGCACATGTGCAATGCTCAATGTGAGCTGCAACCGGCGCATGAGCATTGCGCACAGCAAGGGGTGAGGGACAGACGGAGAGAGGGGGGAGAGATAGGGAAGAGGGTGGGAGAAAGCCTTGGGTGGGAGACAGACATGGGGAGAGGGGGGGAGAGACAGGGGGAGGGAAGAGAGACAGGGAGAGGGGGGACAGACACAGGGGAGGGGGAGGAGGGTATGGACACAAGGGAGGGAGGGGAAAAGAAAAAATAGAAGAGGGAGAGGGGTAGCAAGAGACACAGGGGAGGGAGAGGGGGAGAACATACACAGGGGAGGCAGAGAGGAGGAAGAGACACAGGGGAGGGAGGGGGAAGAGAAACAGGGGAGGGAGAGGGAGAGAGAAAAGACACAGGGAATGGAGAAGGGGAAAGAGAGGGGAGGAAGAGACACAGAGAGGGTAGGGTGGGGAACAGACACAGGGGAGGGGAGGGAAGAGACACAGGGGAGGGGGTGGGAAGAGACACAGGGAAGGGAGGGGGGAAGAGACACAGGGGAGGGAGGGGGGAAGATAAACTTTAAATAGTATCCTGTCATTTTTGATGGGCAAGTTACTAGTATTAGTAATATCTATAAATATATTGGGTACTGTCCAATTCTTTAAATGTCGATCATTTTCGTTGTTGAATTAGATATTAATCAATATAAGCGGATTATAAAGTCAATATTGTAAAACGTTTGTGTTTTGATAATGACATAAATTGCAATAAAGCAGTAAATGGCTTGTAGTTCTGGGCCTCAATTTTAACTGTATATATATATTGCAAAACTATTATATATAAATACATCAAGTACTGCCCTATTCTTTAAATGCCATTTATCTTTTTCTCAAGTATAACAATTGAATGGGTTTGGAAAACACTGATGCTAACAGGCTCCTGGGAATTCCCAGTTGTACTTATGAAGATGATTTATAGTACTGTCATAATTACTTATTTATAAAAATGTGAGAAAAGACTTTCTCTCCTATGTTGAAGATATGCAGGTTGCTTGAACAAAACAAGTGGGTATATTCAACAGTAAGTGAGAATATAGAGTATGTTTTATACCAGGGGACTGATTCTTCAAAGCAGAATGATATTTTAGGTAATTATCCAAAGAATTGTATTAAATCGCACAAAGTTTATTTATTATATTTAAGACAAGCATATTCCTTTGATGAATATACAATTATAGTAACATATGTACATAATAAAAACACACACAACCAAAATTATATTAATTTTGGCTTAAGATTTTAGTTTTTCAACAAATACAAATCAATAGATAGAAACAGCTGTTGTGTTCTCATGGTATCTAACTATTGCTGGGAAGGTTTCTTAAAAACAAAACAATTGGTTATCTCAGAATGTGCATTTTTGACAGAAAAAAATAAGGTGATTAATTTACCTTAGCTGTCAAAATTATTATTATGCAAATGTAATTCAATATGATAAAAACAGAGATTAAAATCTGGTTAATTGACTGGCTTGTTATTTTAAAACAGAAAGGAAAACATGGTTGGAAACCAGAGGCAAAAAATGTAGGAGAAGGCTTCATTCCGGTAACAATAGCGTGGACATAGTCAGATACAAGGAATATCTCAAGGCACCAGGAGACAGCCCTACGGCAGACACCACCATCGGGTCTTTGTACATTTTAGCTGTGAGACGACAAGAAACTCAGGTGCGTGCACAAGCATCATTATAATCAATCATAACCCTTACCTGGAACCATTGGAGTCAACACCAGGAAACTAGGCCCATACACTAGGAGCTGCTTCAGTTCCAACACATTTAACAACCTTGAGTTAATTATGAAGGACAGATAATGTGGAGCAGCTCAGTAGGAGAAAGCTGAAAACCCACAACCCCATTTCTCCAAATTAAGCAAGATTTAATTTATCTGGCCTGCATAATTAATTCACTCTTAGTTTATTGTGTTTGTCTCATACTATTGTGCAAATGACAATGAGGGAAGTAAGGGAAGAGTGTAGCAGTAGTCAGGATGGGTGATAACTATGCCTTTAAAAAAAATATTCTTGCTAAAGCCTTCTTTTGCTGCTGTTTGTATGCATATTTTTAGTGTTATTTAATGGTGAACTTGAAAAGTGCTTACACTGGTCATTTAAGGAGTGCATGATCATATGTCCAGCTGTGCACGCATGTGTTATCTTTTTTGTAAGCATGTGTCTCATTTTGAGTGTCTATGCTGTAATTTAAACATATATGCTTGTCTTGGCAAAAACAAATCTTGCTCCTCAATTCTTGTGCGTAATGTAATGTTATACCAAGAAATCTTTTAAATATGATATGAAAAACATCGAAAACTCAACTGAAATTTAGAATCAAATCTAGAACAAGGATTTTGATATGGTTTGGAAGCTCTTTTGAACATTATTACAGAAATTCAAACACTGTCACATGGAAGCTTTTATAGACCCTACTGTGAATTATATGAACTGGCCCTGGGAGCCTACATCAGTTACTCTCTAGACAGTTCAATCTCTGTTCAACAGAGGTGGAAATCATGTTAAGGCATCAACTACAGCTGAGAACACAAAACAGATACAAACACTTAATTAAAATTCATATGACTCAAAGGACTATGAAAAACATGCAAATTGCAATGCAAACCAGTACAACAACGTATGGAGAACTCCTTTAGTTTAGTTTTTCAATGAACTTAACATTTTTGGATGTTTTCACATACTTTTTCTTGACTACTAAAGGGATTTCAATCTCTATAGAACTGAATACATTTCTTTCTCTCCCACGCTACTATGTGTCTGTGATCAATTGAAGTCAGTCTCAAAGGGATCATGTGCCTGAAAACCTTAGGACAAAGAATCTGGTAGGATAAGAATTGATGATGGGCATATGGGATTGTCTGTTCTAATTAGTCTAAGTTGGGTACGTGTAAAGAAGCTTGCGGGCTTCATGGCCAGACATACCGAAATATCATGTACTTTATATTTACTGAAATAGTATTGCATGACCAGAGTCTGACAAGTAAGCAGGATTACACTAATTAAATGAAACAAATCAGTTAATATATAATTTAATATATAATATTTAATTTAATAATAATCATGTACAGCTTATACATTGCATACAATATGTTGTACAGTTTTATAAACACTAAATTGACAAGTGCTTATGTCTATCAAATTCCTTTCTCACTTCACCATTACATGATGCAAGAAGTAAGTATATGCTGCATTTAACAAATTGTAATCTACTGTCAGTGCATGAACACTGGAAACAACATATACCCCCCCATAAGGGGTATTAGACAATACAGTAATGGGATTGTAGAAAGCTTGTGAAAGACATAGGATTATCTTGAGACTAATAAGAACTGTGGTTCTGAAACAGATGAAAAGTAGGCAGATGGGATTTGGCAGCAGATAAGAACCAAGAGACCCATCTAGTTTGACCATGCTATTTATCTAAAAAGCTTTGTCTTGGCTACACATGTGGACTGGCAGTATACACCTCTTATATTGTAAGCTTTCAGAAAAGCAGGGCCCTCTTCATATTACAATGTGTATGTGAGGTATTTTCTTATCTACACCGGTTATTCTCAAACCTCTTTTCAGGTAGCAACAAGAAAGGCCATGATTTTGGTTTAACACGGTTTGAATACAGATGAGGCAATTAGGGTCTGTTGAACACTAATTGTTCCTCCTGGCTGGTGGGTTCTGAACAAAGGGTTGAGAACCACTGATTTACACCACTGGTTGTCAACAGCTCATTCTAGGACTGGTGCCAGTCCTTGAGACCTTATCTGCCAGTCCACAGTGACAAAGAGGGATGAGAAGAACCTAGCTTTCAACTTATCACAATTATTAATCACAGTTATATATAGGTTATTGAGGAATTCATGTGTTGTTCAAATGTAAGTCAGTTTATAATTAAGTATGCCAGATGAATAATCACCCTGATAGATATATGGTGGATCTGAAAGCTTGTGTGCCTTGGATTATTATGCTGGTTTTATGAACTCATTTTTTTTGTGTGGCCATATTAGTCAATGGAGCAGAGAAAAAGGTAGTTTGAGGTTATATATTATTGCAGGGTAAGAAATGTCTATCTCAAAATCTCAAACATCAGCCAAGCTGTCAGGGTTTCCCTCCTTTGCACACATCAGTCAGTTATTGGCCATTATAAATTCAACTACTTGTGCACAAAAAATGCAAAAGTGAAAGTTCACCCATGTGGTGCTCCAGGACCAGTGTGATGTTTTATTTAAGTACATCTAAATACTACAGTTAGGTCTAATAATATTTATTTATGAGTTATCTGAAAGAGTGTATTTGAAAATGTCCCATAGAATATTTTTTAACAAACTGACGGCCTATAGGAGAGTGGGGGTAGCATGTCTATGTCAGCCAATGAACAGTAACAGAACTGTAAGAATAAAGCCAATTAGAAACCATACAGCTGTATGATCTGTGAACAGACAACTATTTCAAGTAAGTCTAAGACGTTTTACATTATGTTTTCTTTATTTCCAGAATTTTAAATATGCTGTTTACACTTTTGTTTCATGTCTCATTAAAAACATTTGTTTCATGTTTTATTAAAAAATTAGATAAATGAAAAGTCAATGTATAAGCTTATATTTTAAAGATAATGTATATTTTAAAGTACATTTGGGGCACTGCAACAAATGACTTTATAGTAATGAGGCAAATAAAAAAAAATAACTGACCAAAGGAGCACAAGGACAGAGGCAAATAGGTAGGAAACATATATACATGCTAAGGCCCTCATTCAATTGCAATTTTGCCAATTGAATAGGGGTCTAAATAAGCACATCACATATATTTTTTAAAGAAGTTTTTAGTTATTAAGCATCTATCCAAAAGCAAGGTTTTCACTAACTAAAAACTTCTTTAAAAAATATATATTATGTGCTTATTTAGAACCCTATTCAATTGGCAAAATCGCAATTGAATGAGGGCCTAAGTAATTAATTGTACTTATTTACAGAATATCACACAAAACTCACATTGACATCATCGTCACTTGCTTTGTATTTACACATGTATAAAGAAACACTGAAACTGATGGCAGATAAGAACCATTTGGCCCACCCAGGTTCAGCATCCATATTTCATCTTTGGCCATTATTATTTAGGATATCTTTATGTCAATAACACATTTCTCAGTTCCTTTACTGGTGTAGCACTTACTGCTGATTGGGGTCTAGTTCATTAATCCACTACCCTTTCTACAAAATATTACTTGTTCACTTTATACTGAGCAATGTCTTCCAGTTTTGGAAAATGCCTTGTAATGATAAACTTATATTAAAGGGCTGCAATAATTCAAGAAAAAGGCTCTTGTTTGAGAAATACCTAATAAAATAACAATTCTAGCAGATATGTATAGATATAACATAGACTCAAAGACATAAACATTTTTGAAAACTCTGTTTAGGAACATTTTGTGTTTTTTCCCCTCAGAGCTGGAGAGTGAGGAGGTAACAGGGAGAGGCCAATAGTGTTAGATAATTACGGTAGATCAGATTGCAATTGACACTATACCTCTTCTCCCTCAATAGCCAGAAACTCTCCACAAATACAAAAAAGTACCTCTTTCACACACAACTTCCAACAATGTATTATGGGTCCCCTCCAGGGTCCAGCATAGGAATGAATATATATATATATATATATATATATATATATATATATATATATATATATATACATACATACATATACATACATTTACAAGCCCTGCCATTTACAGGGGTAAAAGCAATTGCAGGCTTGAGGAATTGTAGCAATTGAATAGCGATTTGCGATTTTAGCAATTGTAACTTTTATGGGCTTGAAAGATCAAAGGCCTAGATGGGTTGGAGTTACAATTTTGTTTACCGCAGTTGCTTTTCAGCCTGTAACCCGCAGATCGATTGCGGGTAGCTAAAAGAAGGCTAATTTAATAGCAGTAACTTTTTGCAGGCTACATTACGGGCTACATTAACTACAATTTGGACAATTTAATGAGGCCCAAGGTTTCAAAACATATGTGTGTATATTTTAACTGTTGTTACTTTGTTACAATAGCTGTTCAACGCATGTACAGTATCTCACAAAAATGAGTACACCCCTCACATTTTTGTAAATATTTTATTATATCTTTTCATGTAACAACACTGAAGAAATGACACTCTGCTACAAAGTAAAGTAGTAAGTGTACAGCCTGTATAAGTGTAAATTTGCTTTCCCCTCAAAATATCTCAACACACAGCCATTAATGACTAAAAATGAGTACACTGCTAAGTGTAAATGTCAAAAATGGGCCCAAAGTGTCAATATTTTGGGTGGCCCCCATTATTTTCCAGCACTGTCTTAACCCTCATGGGGATGGAGTTCGCCAGAGCTTCACAGGTTGCCACTGGAGTCCTCTTCCACTCCTCCATGATGACATCACAGAGCTGGTGGACGTTAGAGACCTTGCACTCCCCCACCTTCCATTTGAGGATGCCCCACAGATGCTCAATAGGGTTTAGGTTTGGTGACATGCTTGTCCAGTCCATCACTTTTACCTTCAGCTTCTTTAGCAAGGCAGTGGTCGTATTGGAGGTGTGTTTTGGGCCGTTATCATGTTGGAATACTGCCCTCCGGCCCAGTCTCCGGAGGGAGGGGATCATGCTCTGCTTCAGTATGTCACAGTACATGTTGGCTTTTTATGGTTCCCTCAATGAACTGTAGATCCCCAGTGCCGGCAGCACTCATGCAGGCCCAGACCATGACACTCCCACCACCATGCTTGACAGTAGGCAAGACACACTTGTCTTTGTACTCCTCACCTAGTTGCCGCCACACACGCTTGACACCATCTGTACCAAATAAGTTTATCTTGGTCTCATCGGACCACAGGACATGGTTCCAGTAATCCATGTCCTTATTCTGCTTGTCTTCAGCAAACTGTTTGCTGGCTTTCTTGTGCATCATCTTCAGAGGACGTATCCTTCTGGGACGACAGCCATGCAGACCAATTTGATGCAGTATGCGGCGTATGGTCTGAGCACTGACAGGCTGACACCCCACCACTTCAATCTCTGCAGCAATGCTGGCAGCACTCGTATGTCTATTACCAAAAGACAACCTCTGGATATGATGCTGAGCACGCGCACTCAACTTCTTTGGTCGACCATGGCGAGGCCTGTTCTGAGTGGAACCTGTCCTGTGAAACCGCTGTATGGTCTTGCCCACCGGGCTGCAGCTCAGTTTCAGGGTCTTGGTAATCTTCTTATAGCCTAGGCCATTGTTATGTAGGGCAACAATTCTTTTTTTCAGATCCTCAGAGAGTTCTTTGCCATGTGGTGCCAAGTTGAACTTCCAGCGACCAGTATGAGAGAATGTGAGAGCGATAACGCCAAATCTAACACACCTGCTCCCCATTCAAACCTAAGACCTTGTAACCCTAACGAGTCACATGACACCAGGGAGGCAAAATGGCTAATTGGGCCAAATTTGGACATTTCCACTTAGCGGTGTACTCACTTTTGTTGCCAACGGTTTAGACATTAATGGCTGGGTGTTGAGTTATTTTATGGGGACAGCAAATATACACTGTTATACAGGCTGTACACTTATTACTTTACATTGTAGCAGAGTGTCATTTCGTCAGTGTTGTCACATGAAAACATAATAAAATATTTACAAAAATGTGAGTGGTGTACTCACTTTTGTGAGATACTGTATATAAATATTGGATCCCTTTCAAATGTAACATTTTTTTAAAGAAGAAAGAAACTGTAAAGACCCGTGACCCACATACTGTAAAATAAACAAAGTGATAAAATGGTGAGAATTAGGCACAGATATGAATACATGAAGTGTGTGCAGCAATATAACAATCTCTGGGTAAGCAAAGAGGCCAAAAGCCAACATTGTCTTCCGTCAGCAAGGGAAAAAAACATCTTTCAGTGGGTAAAAGTTTTGCAAAATGCATTACAGATAGTACTGTTTTTGAATATGTTAGTACAATTTTAAACTTTACAGTATCTATTGAAATACTTTTTTCCTATTTTGGATATAATTATTGATTTAATGTTGCTTTCAACACACTCTTGTCTTCAACTACTTTTATAGATGAATTACATCTGTAGTGTTTTTCCATATTTTTGATTATTATATTTTAAATACAGCATATTACTCTATAGATAACAATAATTATATTTTATAAGTCATGTTGTATTAAAGGAATACGGTGGTAACATAATTAAAACATACTATTTTGAAGACTTGAAAAATGCAAAATGTTTTTTTAGAATGGAAAATAAAATAACACAGCCTCTAATATAATACCTCTCTTATGAATGAATAAACAGTTTCTACTTATGTAACGATGCAATAGTCCTAATGGAAAGGTCATTAGTAAACAAGGACACACCATATTGTAAAAGCATAAAACAGAACAAGTTGACAATCGACTCCTGCTGTAAATAATGATTTGGAATAAAATATAGAAGTGTAAAAGTTGTGTTTATATTTTTACTTAAGGTATTTAAAAGACCATATAGAAATAATTTCACCACTGTGGTCATTTACCCATCAATTATCCCAATGCAGTACAATATAGATAACCGTTTTATTCTTTTTATGTTCCTAAAGCTTCTAATATTCATAGTAAGATCACTGTTCATTTGCAGACCTGCAATATATCAAGATACCAAGCGAAGCAAACCTTTTTCTTCTGTATCTAACTGGCAGATAAGAAAGTGGAAAGGTTTCATGCTGGGAACAACAGGGTGATATGAGCAGCAGGAGGAAGGAAAAGTATAATGGATATAATGTCTCACCACATCTGACCTCAGAAGCCTTTGAAGGTTGGAAGAAAAGTTAGAAAAAAAAAATCTCTTCTCATACCTTTACTATAATCTATTAATCACAATAAAGTATGTTACATATTTCACATGATGAGCAGGAGCCCAAAAAACCCAATATGGCTTATGAATCAGAAGATTTTCATGGTATTAGAGAGCATCATGTTATCCAGTTCCACATGTTTCCATTTATTCTAGTTGTAGGTATTGATACACAGAAATTGTTTTTAAAAGAAGAAAAATAATTCAGCTTCCAATTGTTAACATTTTAAATTCAATTATGTTGATGTTGAATCAATCATTTTGGTTTCTGATGAACAAATGAGGTGGGAGAAGACTTTCAAGAATAATTGCAAATAGAAGTTCAAAATATAAATTCTGAATGCCTTTTTTTCTTTATAAAATATTTGGCCCGTTATCATATGTAGTTATTCAAAAGACCATATAGAAATAAATCTGAGAAATAGAAGCTGTATTTTAGTATTATTAATAAGAAATGGAAAAAGGTCTTATACGTTATAAGATACAAAACAATAGGGGCCTCATTCTATTAGCGGCCGCAGCCGTTGCGGGGCCGCAAGGACCGGCCGCAAGCTATTCGGCTATTCTATTCCCTTACGGCCGGAGGCTCCGGCAGGCTTGCGGCCGGTGCCTTGCTATGTCTTGCGGCCGCTCGGGCCAGAGGAAAGCCTTTGATCTAAAACGGCCGCAAGAGTTTTGCAATTCAATTGCTCCGGGAAACCTCTCTGCAAGGCTAAAACCGAGCCGCAGCTTACTTGCAGGAAAGAGGTCCCGCTAGCACCAATTAAGCACATAAAATAGCTCAAATAAAGCCATCCTGCACTTTGAGAAGACAATAAAGGGATGTTAGGTGTTAGAAAAAATAGCACATAATTATCCTATACTCAAATCCGTAAAATATTTTATTTTTAATATCCGTAAAATATCCATGTAAAAAGGCCAGAGTGCTTGGAGCACCTCAGACACGCCCACGCTGCAGCCGGAAAATAAACAGTTAATTTGAACTCGGGTTTGGGCTGATGTGCAAGCTTGAGAGTGGGTTCCTTTTAATCCTCATGTCCCCCAATATGATCCCTAGCATTTACAGAGCTGTACAGTGCAGGCTTGAATTTATTTTTGAGTTTTTATATTTCACAGCTTACGGCCGGTTTCAAGATATGCGGCCGGCCGTAAGGGGAGATCCTTGCGGGGCCGTATAATAGAATCGCGAGTTAACAGAACCCCCGCAAGGAATCGCAGCCTTACGGACGATTTACGGCCGCTAATAGAATGAGGCCCTAGGTCAATAACAAAAGGGTCTAAATGGGATGAGATTAATGTATAATAACCAAATAAATACATGTGCCCTCTACCACCATACTCTCTCTTATTTATTTTTCCTTTTATGTAACCACCCTCTATATAACTAAGACAATATTCTTTGTTATCTCAGTTTATGTCTGTAACATTTGAATTAATTGTGATTATTTATGTAATTTTCTTATTATATGTTTGTATATCTTTTTGATTTACCCCCCAAAAAAAAAAAGAAATATTATGTCTAAAGTCTAAAAAATCCTAAAAGTAGATGAGTACTGGCTAATGAGAAATGTTTTCATATTAATGGCTTTAAAAGAAAATAAGGTTCTATAGGCCGTACTGGTCTGAAAACTATTACAAATGTCTTTCTGATACAAATCACACAGTTAATGGATCATAATGAGAACATCTTTAACATCTTTCATCAGATGCCAGTGGAGGGAGATATCGTAACTCAATAGCTTTATGCTCTGTATGATAAGGCTCTGCTTTGATCTGCTTCCAGACAGCCATGTTTCTCCACTCCTGTGAAATATGTTCATTAATATTAATGTCTTAAAATAAGTTTAACATGATATATATTTACATGTAACTTTTTTCAGACTGAAACATTGTGTTTATGAACTGGAATTTTTCCAGAGTATTCAAAGAGAGGGGCCTTATATAAAATGCACTGAAAGCACAATTATATACTGTACACATTTTTACAGTTAAAAACACACAATCTGTGCTCTGGCTGTACACAATGTCCCTTTACTCTTTTTAATGAGCTATTTATTATACTCTGTTCACAAAGTTCACAAATGACATTTTAAAACATGTACTGCTCGCTTATTATGTAAAGAGGTCATTTGCCTGTCTTGATTGATCTATATTCTCAACATTTTAACTCTCATTCATTATTATTATTATTTTAGTTGAAAACAGTTGGTGGGTAAAAGCTTTTCTTAGCAAACATTTTAAAGTATTTGCTTTAAGAAATATTTATGTCATTTATGTACTGCCATGGAATACTACTAATAGATGGTCACCTATTTAAAAACATCATGTATTACAGGTCAGAATAACACCACTAATAAAATAACTCACTGGGGCATATATTTCATATAAATATATGCATAAAACATAATAATATATCTTCTACCACCCAAACCCATGGTCTACATGTCACCTTCAACTTTCCTTTGGGTTTCACATCTATCATTTCTGTCAACTCAAATAATCTAACATTGCTGGGACATGGATATTTCTCACTAATGCTTTCACTAAAAACCTTAACTTACTCATCATAACCAAAATAAAATACTATAACATCCACCAAATGGAATCCCTCTTACCTTACTCTCCCCTCTCAAATACAAAGCCCCAGCTCAATTTGAATCATACCAGCAGTTACATTCACACATTTTATTCAATTCCACCTTCAGGAATATGATACAATGGTTCACTGCTCCAAACTAACTATGTGGCCCTTTAACCTCAAGAGAAGAGTATAATGTTGATTTTGCCAATACCTGTACTCATACAAATCTTTGCCAGTATGGATTCCTGCCACTGATGCACAGAAAAGATGGCAAGAAAACAATAAAATTGAGGTAAACAAGAATCAATATTGTTTAAAATCACATGCTGAATCTCTCTAAGAAGGTATACTATCAGAATCATAGGGAGAATTAACATCAACCCTTCTGTGTGTGTTCTGTCATGTCTGCAGATATGAGTGAACATGATATATTGAAGTCACTGGAACATGCTGACGTTCTGAAAGTGTCGATTGAGGATATCATAATTTACTGAAAGACTGTATTCACACATTGAGAAAGGTTACTCTCTGAAATTGTGAAGCACCTATATATACAGTGCCTTGCAAAAGTATTCACCCCCTTGACTTTTTACCTATTTTGTTAGATTACAGCCTTAAGTTCAATGTTTTGTTAATCTGAATTTTATGTGATGGATCAGAACACAATAGTCTAAGTTGGTGAAGTGAAATGAGAAAAATATATACATAAAACTATTTTTTAGAAATAGAAAACAGAAAATTGGCATTTGCGTATGTATTCACCCCCTTTGTTAGGAAGCCCATAAAAAGCTCTGGTGCAACCAATTACCTTCAGAAGTCACATAATTAGTGACATGATGTCCACCTGTGTGCAATCTAAGTGTCACATGATCTGTCATTACATATACACACCTTTTTTGAAAGGCCCCAGAGGCTGCAACACCTAAGATGATCCCCAGGAGCACCATCATATCTATCATAACCAAATGGAAAGAACATGGCACAACAGCAAACCTGCCAAGAGACGGTTGCCCACCAAAACTCACGAACCGGGCAAGCAGGGCATTAGTCAGAGAGGCAACACAGAGACCTAAGCTAACCCTGGAGGAGCTGCAGAGTTCCACAGTAGAGACTGGAGTATCTGTACATAGGACGACAATAAGCCGTACGCTCCATAGAGTTGGGCTTTATGGTAGAGTGGCCAGAAGAAAGCCATTACTTTCAGCAAAATGGCACGTTTTGAGTTTGCGAAAAGGCATGTGGGTGACCCCTAAAATGTATGGAGGAAGGTGCTCTGGTCTGATGAGACTAAAATTGAAATTTGGTTGCACCAGAGTAATTGGTTGCACCAGAGCTTTTTATGGGCTTCATAAGAATGGGGGTGAATACATACGCAAATGCCAATTTTCTGTTTTCTATTTCTAAAAAATAGTTTTATGTATTTATTTTTCTCATTTCACTTCACCAACTTAGACTATTGTGTTCTGGACCATCACATAGAATTCAGATTAACAAAACATTGAACTTAAGGCTGTAATGTAACAAAATAGGTAAAAAGTCAAGGGGGTGAATACTTTTGCAAGGCACTGTATGCCATAGCTTATTACACTGGAATTCAGTCTGATCATTTTAGTCACTAGAGGTTTAAAGTAAGACTTGATCCAATTACCAATTTTTGCAAAACAGAATATCCCTTTTTATGATCACAGCTGATGAATGAAATGCAGATAAATGCACACACATTTCTCATTATTTACTATCTAAACTAAAGACAGGGACAAAAGTACTTCATAATAAATTCTGATCACGCGGGATATCATAGTATAAACACTAAAGCTCTCTAAAATACACAATCAATTAAATAACACATACGTTTACATATTTTTAGCAGCGAACATCCTTCACATTTTTGATTCAAGTGAAAAACATGAGGAAACAATCATTCAAGTCCTCACCTCTATGTTAAACCACATCTGTATATATTACATCCTACCGAACACTGATTGAGTCTAGAAGATACTCAGGAGAGACTTGCACATTTGGTATTGTGATGTTTAGCATTAATAGATGGTGATTAATGAGAACACATACGTTTGTCCTTACTTAGTCTTGAATAAACTGAGAATGAATTTTATGTAAGCTGTGGAGGTCCTATTGAATTCCTTACGAAAACCATGTAATAATAAGAAGTATGGGTCACATTGTATGAAAGAAGGGCTAGACTCACATAAATCTTATGTCTAGTTGTTATTTCATACTAAATATTACTGGATATCTCCATGTGCAAATCAAGACTTCCCAAGATCAGTCTATGGCCTCAGGGTAGAACTGAATGAAGAAGTCTTGACACTATAAAGTGATCACACAATCATTAATCCACACATACTGCTGGGTGATGACAGAGTATGTAGCTAATGATGTAATTTGTCATTCATTGCTAAAGCAGCTAAATTATGGACTTCACCGAACCATAGCTGCGAACTGACTAACCATACTTATTCACTTTCTAACCTGTAGATGTGTGATTCTGACACAAACCATAACATTAGTGTAAGTAAGGAATTTGTTTGCATTCTATTCCCATTTACAGTTCCATTTCCAACACTCAACTTCACTTTTCCATGACTATGGGACAGATTATTTATTGGTTATCCATTGTTACAGTATCTACATCTGGTATTTTATTTTTTATGATTCACCAAGAGTTAAATAATATTGCTTTGGATACATATATAAACATTTTTACCCCAAAGGAATGTCTATACACATCAATACCGAAAGCAAAGTGATCTTAGATCGACTGCAAAAACTGCTGAGTTAAATGTCAACTGAAATGTGAATATTTCAGTACTAAACATTAATATAGACAAAAAAATGCATATTTTGTTAGAAAGCTTGCACAGATAATTGCTCTCCTTCCCCATATTTGATTTATATCTGAGGTGCCCCGAAGCAAAAATTCCTTATTTGCACCACCCCCACCAAACAACACATGCTAAATGATGACTGTAGACAACCTATGTATACGTCATGGAATCTGTGTGCATATGTATACAATTACCGTATATACCCATTTGCACACTGGCACCCATAATCCCCAGAGTGCAACTTAGATATCTTCAGAGGTGTTCTTTCCAGAAGTCTAAGTTTGGTTCTTTTGCCTTTAGTTCATATGACAGTTGACTAATTCAAAATGGTCATTATCATTGAGCACTAAAAAATAACTTATTTATAAGACATTTTAAAACAGAGCTAGGTCAACTATTGTTAAAATGTCCTTTCAGATCAGAGACTTTATCACACTCTAGAATTGCTACCTATAAACTGCACTCAAGAAAATAGGAGCAGCATATTTAAGATGTGGTGAAAATTGATTTTCATTGTAAGTTTTCTCAATTGGTACTGATGTTTTCACACTGAGGTAATGGTATAGTGGTCTAATAAAGCCATTCTGAAATTGTAAAAATAGATAGATTGATAGATAGATAGATAGATGTTTTTATTTTAAATGTACTCTGCAGAACACAAAAAATCCATACAATGAGAACAAAGACTATATAACAATATTAATGTAATAATTATACAAAACAGTTACAGGCACTTCTTGGAAAATTTGAAGGACAGGGAGGTTAAGACAATAGTGGAAAATACAGCTTAATGGAAGAGTTTTCCAAACATACACAAATTTGAATTTCAAAAGGGGTTTGCTAATGACTGAGGGCCTCATTCAATTAACGGCCGTAAAATGGCCGCAAAGCTGCGATTCCTTGCAGCCATCTTACGGCCCCGTGTAGAGCTACTGCTACCCTGCTATTCAAATGGACGGCGCCACAAGGATATACCCATTACGGCCGGCCGCACATCATGAAAACGGCTTCAAGCGTTTTTCCCACGCCCGTAAATCTTGTTTTCTGGCCGCAAAGTCAGAAAACTGTAAATGCAAATATAAATTCAAGATGGCACTGTAAAGCTCTGTAAATGGTAGGCATCATAATGAGGGACATGAGGATTAATAGCAACACCCTCTCAAGCTTACACATTGCCCAAATCCGATTTATCATTTACGGTTTATTTTCCGTCCCGCAAGCTCGTCCTTGTTAAAACCCGTACGGGTTCGGAGGTTGAAGGCATCAAACTCAAAGCATTGTAGAAGCCAAAATATATTCAATCCAGCACTGCAAAGAACTGTAAATGATGGGGAACATAATGGGGGTCATGAGGATTAATAGCAAAACATTCTCAAGCTTGCACATCGCCAAATTGTACTTTGATTTTAAAATCTGTCCAAGTCCCACGGACTTCAATGATCAAGCCCGTAGCTCGTTTATTCAAGCCCGTAGCTCGTTATTCAAACCCGTGCGGGCTTGCATGATAGATAAAACACGAAGATTGAACATGAAGTTAAATATCTTTATTTGCGGATTTGAGAGTAGGGGAATGTTGAGCTATTAATTCTAAAACCAAACATCACTTTCACTTTTAATAAAAGTACAGGATGAATTTTCTATGCTACGACTTGTAAGTAAGCCCTTTACGACCCGTGGGTCTATTTTACCAATTTACGGACTTGACGGAGGCTAATCCCGCAGCCTTTGCGGGTCTGAGGTGCTCCAAGCCCTTGGGACTTTGTCCACGAACATTTTACATGAATTAAAATAAAAATGATTTTCAGATTTGAGTGTAGGGGAATGTTGTGCTATGAATGCTAACATCTCTAATCACTTTATCGTCTCATCAAAGTGCAGGATGGCTTTATTATGTGCTTAATTGGTGCTAGCGGGACCTTTTTGGTGCAAGTAAGCTGCGGCTCGGTTTTAGATAATTACGGCCATGACGAGAGGGTTTACATAGTAATTGAATAGCAACCAGGGCTTTCTTGCGGCCGAAACTCTTGCGGCCGTGTAAGATCAAAGGCTTTCCTGCGGCGCGTTCGGCCGCAAGGGATAACAGGGCGCCGGCCGCAAGCCTGCCGGAGCCCTCGGCCGCAAGGGAATAGAATAGGCAAATAGCCTGCGGCCGGTCCTTGCGGCCACGCATCTCCTACGGCCGTTAATAGAATGAGGCCCTGAAAGTGCAATAAAAATCATATTCTGAGCAAGAAATCATATTCTGGGAGAGGGAGAGGTGGTAACTTCAGAAGTGGCTTTCTGTGTAATTCTGGAAGTAAATCATTTTTTTAATTGAAATAATTATTGCTAAACTACACTTTTAAACAGTGTTTTTTTTTTTTAAAATTTGGCATGCAAATGCTTACATGAACAAAGTTTGCTTTTTCACCCTATAAATATGGTAGAATGTATGCATGTTAATATGCACAAGATTATACTCCAGTTACCACATTACAATTCACATTAACAAGTAAAGAGCAGAACTGATCATTTACATGCACAACCTGTTATCCAAAGTAACTGAGATAAGAGCAAATGGACATGTACTATACACAAAAACTATACTATGAGACATTTAAAAGAGCAATATATTACGAGACACGGCAAAAGTTTAAAATACGGTATAATTGAAGTCTATCAGCCCCCATTAAATTCCCCCAACGTGTAAAACCGTAGCCGATAACGGAGCAGGCAAGATTTACGGCTTTTAAATTGGCCTTGTAAAGCTGCCCGCAAAGGACCTGCGGGTTACATGCAGAAAAAGCCTATGGAATGTCGAAATCTGAGCTCTGCTGCCAAAAAGCCTTTGATCTGTCAAGCCCGTAACTGTTACATTCGAAAATCACTATTAAATTGCTACGAATCCACTGGCGTATAAACCTGTAACTTGCAAATTTAGCCAAAAAGCCTACGGGTACTAGAGAGGACCCACAAGGGGGTTAAAGTCCTATCCGTAGCGCTGTAAATGCAAATATAAACACACTACTGTACTTATAATTAAAGGGAAAGTGATGTTAGGTATTAAAAATAATAACTCAACATTCTCAAGCTCGCAAATCTACAATATAAAATACTTAATTTTCATATTATATTGATCCTAGCAATCAATGTGTTCATACATGTAATGGAACTCACACGTAATAGAATATCATATGTAGGGCTTTATCAATATTGCATCATTTCTAGAATGAGACCTCCATTTTTCAGTGACATAATGGCCTTGTCTAAACCCGTAATTACGAGTTAGACTAATTGATCATGTTCACGGCCACATATGCAACATGCGCAAGAATGGTTTACGGGTTTGCATCTCTGGCCCGTTGGTCAAGGCTTTTTGGAATGTAATAGCTCTGTAACGCAGCAGAATTTCAAGCCTGCAGGCTTTGCAGATGTGCCAATGCCGATACGGGCTTGGAATTTAATTGGGGCTGTATATCTAGTAACTAGAATTTTATCAATAACATTTTCTTACACTAAACCTAAACTGACAATTGTAATTTTTACTGCTAGTTAACCTTTCTGATCCTCCCACCAAGCCCTTGCCATTTTTTGCAATATAGAGTAATAAATACTATTTAATCTTTGTGTGCACTGGCACAGGTTCTAGCAAAAGTTTTGGAACTGTGAAGAATATGCAATTTTTCAAATGCTATTTAATTCAAGAAATCTGAGTATGTGCAGAACCCCAGAGAGTAAACACCAATGATTATACTATCACACAGAAATAACTGCTTGGTGAGAGGATCAGGAAGCTTGATTGACAGACCATTATTTTCAGTTTCAAAGTTAACGATAAAAAATAAGTAACGTTCAGTGGGTAAAATATTTGTTACTAAAGAAGTCAATAACATCACTATTCCTTCTTGCGTCCTTTTACAAAGTGCTAACTGACTGTGCCCTCAACATACATTTGTTTGTAGGTATCATTGGGTCACATGTATGATTCATACATCTATACTACTTCTCATTAGCTTACATGTACATACTTTCCATGGAAATTATACATTCAACATCGTTTATGGGGAATTAGGACAATAAAGCACAAAAACAGTGCGTTCCATGGTTTATTAAGTCCTCTGCTTTTTTATTTAGTTTTTACATTGTCATGTAAACTTTCAATGAAAAATATATTAGTCAATATGAACAGACTGAAATAAAATTAATATTGCAATTTGGTGTGTATAATATTCTTAAGTATATTTAAAAGAAATGATCACATAAACTAAACTGTCTCCATATGCTTCAGGGTTGAACAGCTCCCACAACTGCTGCCAAGCTTTAGGCGGAAAGGGATCATGAAGGCAGCCATGTTTATGAGCTTTACAGGAAGCGGGAATGTGATGCTGTTCTCTCTGCTGGTTGTCTGACAGGCTGCTCCATTAACTTTTATGAGATAGTCTTATTGGAAATAAGTCAACAAATGTTAATGATAATCAGCCAGGAGTTCTTACCCCCAGAGCTTGAGATATTCCAGCAATCTGCAGGAGCTCTGCACCCCTGCAGTCAAAGGATAACCAGAATTCTATATTAATGTTTATTCTAATGTTTATTCAATCAAATACTTGCTTCTTATTGTTCTGGATGTTTTCCTAATGCAATTGCAATGAAAATCAAAAGAGACAAAAGATAATGCAGAATCCAAACTTGTAAATCTTGTGAAATAAATATCAAACATTCACTTGAGGAAGATAAGATTTAATAACAAAATATCATACATTTTTTTTAAATCAGATGAAGATCAAGTGGTTAACATTCTTAATGTTTAATAACTGGAATGTTGGCAGCATTACAGCAAGGCTCATACTTCAGTCAAAATGGTTTTATCAAGCAAATATAATAAGAACGTGCCCCAAGAAAGGGTTTTATCCTCAGTATGTATAGATAATTGAAACAGCGCTTGAGCTGGTGTAAATCATAAACAGAACCTTAACAAGAAACAGCATAACTCCTAACAAGTGTTGATAGCACATTGTAAGACAGAATAGATGAAAGAGTGAAAAATGTGATGCTGATCATGAGCAGACAAACGGTGCCAAGACCCACATGGATAGGACCATGAAGCATTTTATGGGGAAATAATGCAACAGTAAAAAGGTAACCAGCATCTCTCACTTGTAATTCTTTTACTTGGATACCCATTCAGCACTTATGGGTTTTCACACGAATGGACACATATATACTTTTCTCATAACAGGAGTCAGTGAGCAAATGTCAGAAATAGTATTAATAGAAAGACACGTATATAGGGCCTGATTCAATTGCAAACCCCCAACTTGATCATTGTGGGCCGAATGTCTGCGGGGTGTTTTGCAGGTTCCGATCCAGGGAGCTATTCAATTGCTCAAGCCCGCAAGTTACGGGCCAAACGCTGAAGCCGTAAACCATGCACTGGTTTGTAGCAGTTCAGGGCAGTAACATGAACAATTAAGCAAGCCCGTACCCGCCCATGTTTTAAATCAGCCAATAGAAAATTAGACTGTCTTTATTACGGCAGTAAAACATGGAGGTTACAATCAATTAGGTTCAGGGGTCCGATATGAGATCAGACTCGCAAACCCGCAAAATAAAGAATTATGAAAATGAATGCCAATACTGCTCTAGTCCATATGGGTAGGCTGATATGTATTAACTCATTGATACCCGAGATTAAACATAAAAATAAATATTATATACTGCCGATTTGCGGGTTCAAGATTGTTGTGCAATAAATTCTAATGTATATCATCACTTTCTCTGTTATTTACAGTGCAGTAGTGATTTTTTATTTGCATTTACAGTGCTATGAATAGGTGTTTAACCCCCTTGCAGGTCCTCTCTAGCACTCACAGGATTTTCTCCTTCATTTGCCATTTACTGGGGGGGGAACCATTTGCCGGCTTGGGAAATTGGAGCAATTGAATAGCGATTTGTTATTTTAGCCATCGTAACTCTTGCGCCATTTGGAGCCAGCAAAAAGACGACAATTGAATAGCAAATGAACTTGCAACCTCACTTACAGGCTACAGTAACATGCAAAAGCTCAATTGAATTAGGCTCATAGTCAATACATTTGAGAATAAGACATTTTTTATTGCTTATTATTTTTACTATTGCTTAGACAAATTACTTCTCATAACTTCAATTTGCAGTGTATAAGAATTTATTGGAGACTTGTATTGTGTGTATATCTCATAACACTGTTTTGGTGGTGCCAACACTTGTGTGAGCTTGTTTTAATACATTTCCACCGAACACAAGGCTTGTCTACGTGTTTCTTAACCACTATGATTGTTTCTTCAGGAGAACCAAAGTGATTGTTGTTAGCCTTCACAATCCCACATGTACATGGCTAGATTAAAATCTAATTTATCACAACTAACTGGGGTTAGCAGAGGGGAGGGGAGAATAGCACATGATACCCAACACTCAACAGTGTTATAGTCAAAATATTGTATAGGACTGAAATAAATATAACTTTTATTGTTACAGGTTAAAAATAATTACTTAATATAAAAAAATAACAATGACACACTCTAAAAATGTAAACAACAGACACTAAGCCCCAGAAATGGGCAATTGGTGGTAGGTCTCTAAGACTCTCGACTAATAGATAAATATTGAATATAAATAACAGCACTAAGTAACAATAAACTACAAAAACAATATGTGTGCTTTAATTAAAGTCCAATAAGCAATGTAAATGGCATCGCTCAGTCTTGTCCAACTCTCTGTGACCACATGGCCAACACACCATGCTAATCCACTTGGTTTTCATGGCAGAGATACTGTAGTGGGTTGCCAGTGGGCCACAGCATACAGCTCCTGGTATTCCTAGGTGGTCTCCCAACCAAGTACTGACCAGTGTGACTGTCACGACCCCCTCTCTGGCTGGGGTCTGCTGACCGGATTTGGGTTACTCTGGACCTTGGAGTAGCTTTGAGTACAGGAACATCATGTCTCAGCCCTTGGTTTAGACTGAGCAATATTGACAGTAAGTCTGACGAATCTTACTGCAAGCATATGTCCCTGGGTAAATAATACATCTACACACCACGTCTTGATGAAAATTATGAACAACGTTTTATTTTGGAACAACATATTTAAAACATTTCACACACACACAGTGGAGGGAGTGGATCAACCTTTCCCCTTTCTCTGGCCAATAGGGTAACCTCTAGAGTAACCTAATTACCTCTGTCCAATGTAACAGAGGTAGGCTATGGGAACCACCAGACCCCTCCCCTGGGCCAACCCCAGGCGTGGCCACCAAGCTCATTCTGACCCAGGCTGTCCCAGGGGAAACTTCCTGTTTGCTCCTAGGCCCCCCTATTGTTATCTAGAAATCTCTTTGTTTAGGTCCTGGCGACACCCTGTGAGGTTTATCTTGTTTAGGATAACCCCATTTGGCTCAGCTCCTGCCTCAGTGTTTACCTACTGGGGGATGGTTAACTAAATACAATCCCTCCATAGTACTATATACAACATAATACTAACATATAATCACCCATAACACAATATACAGATGTTGGCGATTGGTATATAACAGTCCCTCCTGGTAGGCCCAACTAGTGGCCAACTTGAGTTATGACAGTGACCTCTTGGTTCCCTGGCTGGATTTGAACCCAGGATGCTGTGGTGAAAGCACCTGTATCCTAATCACTGGGCCACCAGGGAACCCTCTAATAAGCAATAGGCGCTCCATATACATAGCAAATGAAGAATTCCATTGATTATATCGATCCAATCACTCTTAGTAAAAGCCAATAATTTTTCTACACATGATAATTGTAGTGTAGTGGTATTTTATAAGGTAAATGATGTACCTAAATTTCAGTGAGTATTAGCAGGATTAAGTGTAACAACAAAATACATAGGCAAGGCTTAAATTAAATAAACAAGAAGATGGCGATGAATAAGAATATGCACAGTACTAAAGCCTTTTATAACATAAAACACATATCACATAAAATTGTTTGTGCAATCCTTCCTTCTTAGTTATAACCTTTATTATGGTGTTACTCTACCCCTCCCATCCTATCCATACTAAGAGCATCATTCAATTGGCCAAATCGCAATTACATGAGCCTGTAATGGAGCCTGTAAATGTTACTGATATTTAATTGGCTTTTTTTAGCTACTCGCATTCCAATTGCGAGTTATAGGCTCAAAATCACTGCGGTTGTCAAAACTTAACTCCGTCCTATCTCCACCATTGATTTTTCAAGCCTGCAAATGTTACCAGTGCTAAATACGCAAAATCCATATTTAATTCAACAAGCCCGAAACTGGCTTCAAACGCGTAAATGGCAAGAGTATCAAAAAATTATACGAGATAGGACCCGCAAGTGGGTTAAACACCTGTCCGTATAGAAAATAAACACTTACTACTCAACTAAAATACTGGAAAGCAATAAAAGACATTAGAATTAATTACACAACAGTCTCAAGCTTGCAAATCAGCAATAAAAAAATATTATTTTTAAGTATTGTTTTCGTGTTATATTTATCCCAGGAATCAAGAGGTTATTACTTATCATGGAACCCACATGGAACAGAACAGTTGATTTCATGCTTTTTATGGATTTATTTATTGCAAGTCTGATCACAAATTGTACTTCTAAACACTAATTAATTGTAGTTAACTTTGTACCGGCTGTTTTTTATTTGCATTTATAGTGCTACAAACAGGTGTTTAACCCCCTTGCGAGTCCTATCTGGTACTCGTAGGATTTTCTTCTACATTTGCCATTTACGGGTGTGAAAACAATTGTGGGCTTGAGGAGATGTAGCAATTGAATAGTGATTTGCGATTGTAAAATTTACGGGCTTGAAAGATCAAAGGTTTAGATGGGTTTGAGTTAGGATTTTTTTTAGCTTGTAAACTGCAGATCTATGCTGGTACGTGCTACAGTAAAAGCTCCAGTAACTTATAATTGAATTGCTCAATTGAATAGGAGCCCATGTTTTACTGAAGTCTAAAAAGTAACTTACGAGCTTGCTTAATTGATCATGATCATGACCTGAAATGCTACTTACGGGTTCATGATTTGCGTGTGGAGGGTGCGAGTCTGTAATTACTGGTTAGTGACAATCGAATACATCTAAAATGTTTAGAAAAAAATTGACCCACAGCCAAAATTTCAGTTTGGAGAACTTCTATTCTAATACCACTAATTTTCTGGTACTATACACATAGCTCTTATCTTCACAATTCTTTATCTCTCCTTGTTATAATTAAATATAAATGTGTAAACAAAAAGTTGTCTCTTTACCTTACTCTCCCCCATTATGATCCATGGATTTGAGACAAAGGAGTCAAATAGATAGATGCCATTTATTTTTTCAGGATTTTAATTAGTGACTGTCCTTACATCAAGCATAGCATTACACTTCTAAAAAAGTTCATGATATACCATAAGTGGGTATGTTAGAGACACAGGGCCATATTAAATTCCAAGCCCGTAGCAGCACCGGTACACCCGCAAAGCTTGCGGGCTTGAAATTCGGCGGAGTTACAGAACTATTAAATTAGTCAAGCCAGCAACAGATGTGGCCGACATCGAAACCCGTAAACCGTTCTTGCACACATTTCATGCGCGGCCGTGAACATGATCAATTAGTCAAACCCGTAGTTAAGAGTTTAGATGGAGCCAATAGTAAAAGAGATCGTCATCAACCTGCGATAAAGGGCCAACCTGTGATAAAGGGCCAAGTCCATTTATGTGATTTGGACACAATGATAAGTAACATTAACACAAATTGATGTAAATGTGAAGATTATCCGGTTAAGCTCATAGAAGTGAACAAATTCAATTCTTCTTTAATCCCTTATATTTGAAAACATTTCCAAAAAAATAGGACATTTCAGTCACGTAAGTGGCCCGGTAAGAATACTTTATAGGTCCTTTTATGTTAATAAGGATCTCTTACAGTTATACATGTTGTAAGTCATGTTTCAAAGGTCCATGACTGAACACTAGGCATAACATTAGGTCAAAACAGGATAACAGATTCCTGGGCTAAAGAGAGAGAGAAAAAGTCATGTTCTCTTAAAGTCCTTTGGGCATTATTGTGTCTAACATCACAATCAATCTACTATCTGCCCTCAGGAGTTCTGTTTCCAAGGTTGTGTTTTGTAACACCCAGCATTTAACCAATGGTCTAGCTTTGTAATGGGTGAGTAAGTGTCTGGCCACAGTTGTTAATGTTTTTCCTGCTTGGCCACTATTCCATATGCTGCTAGGGGGTTCTCCTAGTCTCTTTCTGAGCTCTCTGGAGGTCATTCCGATGTACATTTTGTTGCATGGACACTTCAAACAATAGTTAACCCCCTGGGGAGCTACAATTATGGAAGCCTTTAAGATTGTGAATCCTGGTAATTCTATCAGTCACTGCATCTAAATTTAAAATAAATTGACAAAATTTGCACTGCCCACAACCAATAGTGCCACTTGGTAGAGAGCCCTGTGTAAGCTTGAAATTAATGGAAATGGCTTTTAACAATGGTATCCTCTATTGTTCGTGTCTGTCTCCAACTGGTCTTTACATATATATGTAGTCTTTCTCTGAGAAGACCATCTGTCTTCATTGCATTTCCCTCCACTGCTGCCTAAAACGGTTTACAAATTTAATCTTATCATCTGATTTGTTAGGTAACTCTCTGAAGAGCTCTGTAATACACTTTCTTTATCACACTATTGCTGTGCCCTATAGTTTTCAATCTTTGTTTGAGCTCTTGAGAGAATCTTAAATGTATTTATATCAGAGCAGTTCCTGTTGATTCTCAACAATTCTCCAATGAGGATTGTGCTCATGGTTGCTGGAAGGTGCAACCTCTCGTAGTACAGTGTGCTGTCTGCACTGCAGGCTTCCTAAATAAGTAAGTGGTTATGTTACCTTCATCATCCTTAGTTATATAAATGTCGGAAAAATCAACAGTGGTTGAACTTGTATTGTATGTCAGTCTCAAACTGAGATCACTTAAAATTCAAACTTTGGAAAAATTCCCAAAATTAATCTTCAGTATGGTCCCACAGTATCAGGAGGTCATCAATATAATTCTACTTTATCAGTGTATTTGCTTAGATTTTCAGAAACAAAGCATATTCCCTCTTCCATGGCTGTGCCCTTCTTTTGTAAATAATACCTTCCATTGAGCACAAATAAATTATTTTCAAGAACAAATCTTGATAGTTGAACAATGAAGATATTTTTTCATAGCTGTTAGCTAACTCCATTTCCAAAAAATATTTAACTGCAGCACAGTTATGATTACTGGACGTGTAGAGTGACTCAAAATCACATGTAATAAAGTGTAGGTTTCAAACTGATGTTGTTTAGTCAAGTCAACACATCCAATGTGTTCCTGGTGTAGGAGGGGAGACTGGTCACAAAAGGTCTCAAACATATGCCACGAAATCTACTTGCTTATTCAGTAAGAATAGAAATAATTGGCCTGCCATGAGGTTTTACCTTGTGGCAACGCACCTTAAGAGACAAATATTCCTTCGAATTTATTAGGTTTTCAACTCTGGCACTATTAATCAAGTGACTGTAATTTGCCAGCTACTTACATGTTGGTTCCCCCGGTAACTTTATATAGCAATCAGTGTCACCCAACTGTCTTAGGGCCTCATTGGTATAATCATCTATATACCATAAGGCAATGTTTATCCCTTTATCTGATGGTTTTGTTATGGTGTCTTGCAACTGGCCAATCTCACTGAGGGCCATATGGTCTTGGCTAGACATAATGGAATGCTTAAGAGAATTGAGTTTGAAAAGGTCATCAAGACCAGTTTAATGAAGACCACCACTGCAGAACAGATACTTGTGGGCCGATAAAGTTGTATTTAAGTCTGAGTTTCTTCGACCAGTCCCAATATCATTTGTATCTGGTTCACTCTCTTTTAACAGTTCAAGGGGATCATCATGCGCTTGTGATCATCATTACCTACGTTCTTATTGAAATATTTAAATAAGAATTTACAGGCAAATAGTTGTAAATCTGTAATGGTTTTGAACAGATCAAATTTGCATGAGGGTGAGAATGAGAGGCCTTTGCATATAAGTTTAACTTGATCAGATGTAAGTTGTCTATCTGTAAGGTTAATGATTTGAAACATTTCCTCATTCAACTGTTGCTTATTGGACTATAAATAAAGAATACAGATTGTTGGAGAGACTTCTTTGAATGTATTTTTACTTTGTGCTGTTATTTGTATTAGATATTTACCTACTAGTCGTAAATCTTACCTACCTCCAATTGCCTACTTCTGAGGCTTAGTGTTCATTATTTTAATTTTCAGAGTGTGTTGTTGTTATTTTTTTATATTACGTAATTAAAGTGACATTTTAATTCAGTTCCTCTGATGTCTTTCCGCTCACATAACAGTGAGATCAGCATATACCAGAAGTCCTCTCTTGAGAAAATAATTATAGTGTTTAAGAAACGCTTCTAAAATTCTGCATCTCACAGTATCTCTGGGATTCTTGTCACAGTATCTCTGGGATTCTTGTACTATTACGGGTTTATGACATCAGATGGGAGAGCTGCCAGTTTGTGTGAGCTTTGTGAAAAACAGAAACCCAAATCAGTACCCTCCTATTGGGCAGAAAGCACTGGCTTAAGTACCTAGTCAGTACTTGACCTGAACAAGATCACCCAGATTCCTGGCATATTGCAATTTGTCATACCTGTGTGACTTCGTATATGAACTCGAAGTGTCCCATTGCTTGCAAACTTCTGACCGCAGTATGGGCATATCTTCTCTTTCTCCCCTGTATGTGTCTGCAAAAACATTTAAAATATTAAAATAACAAAGGTAGGTGGAAATAAATAGGAAACATGATCTCCTAATAACATGTTTATACAATATGATATTTATAATGTTCAGAATATAATCTGTAAATGACCACTGTATAAAGCTTGTTTTAAAGACAAGCTGCTTGTGTAGTCAGTATGTCAAAGAATGGGAATGAAGGATACTATTAATAAAAACTTAAACTTACTTATCTTTATATGTTTTATTAATATTCCCTGTGACTTAATTTGCAGCTCTGATCTAGTTGTACTTGTTATCCTTTACTCATTTAGTGTACACTGTTCCTCCAAGCTCTGTGTACAGCCATGCACATGCCCCCATAATTTACATATAAGCCTCCTAAAGTGACACAACAACAAACGAGAACATGTACTGCTTGAGCAGAGCTGCATATTGAGTTGAGTTTATTAGTTTTTTTTTTTGTTTACTTTAAATATAGTGGTCCTTTAACTTAGACTTTTTACTTTTTTACTCATTCAATAGTTGTTGATGAAATGCAAATGACACTGAGTTGTTAGGATATTTATTGCCCCATCATATTATCAGATATTATGCTTCTTTATACTATAATCGAAAGATCATCCATTAAGCTATGAATAAACAAAAGGCGACAGTTCTCAACTTGCTTCCACTGAACTTTCCTATGATATAGAGCACGTAGTTTCCTAAGAAGCATGTGCTTTCTCTCTAAAACGTGTATTACGTTTATCCCTCAAGTCAAATGTGAAGCTTCTGATTTAAAATTCCAATTTAAAATTCCAATATGATTCCAATATCCTCCACGTGCCTTTTGTTCTTCATCTAAGTTATCTGGGTGATGATTTTCCCAACCTCTTTCAGGGCTGGAGGCATATAAAACTAGTGCCTTTCATAATATTGAATGGTGGAATTGATAACAGTCTTGTAGACTGTTGGTCAAAATGGTTCTACAAACGGGTACTGATGGCTTCCCTCTTCTTGATCAGAGGCTGTCCACCATGCTTAGATTTCATTCTCAAGGGGTTTGTTCATACAGTGTTCAAATAAGAGAAGTTTTTTGCAGTACTAAATTAATGTTGAATATTGGGAATGTCTTCAAGATGCCAAATCTACATGTATTTATCTTTCCACCATCTGTTCTTTATGGTCCTAATTCTATGCATATTAACATACTAATGTATTTGCTGTAAAAAAAAAAAAAAAACATTGGTACCGTGCATCCATAGGCCCTCATTCAATTGCCATTTGGCCAATTGAATAGTGCTCTAAATAAGCACATAACATATTTTTTTAAATAAGTTTTTAGTTAGTTAAAACCTTGCTTTTGGATAGATGTTTACTAACTAAAAACGTCTTTAAAAAAATATGTTATGTGCTTATTTAGACCCCTATTCAATTGGGCAAATTGCAATTGAATGAGGGCCATAGTTTTCATTAAAGAAACTGACAAAATGACCTTTCATGTGAAAGACAAAAATAATTTCCATATTTATGGAATTCTCTTGAAAACACTTAATGGTCATTAGAACACAGAAACATAACAAAACAGCCCACCTGATGTACATCGTTTTATTCTAGATTTCCATAAATCTACAATTAACTGTCCACCAGTGATTTAGTCAGATATTCACTTCTTTTTATTTGATTGAAAAATGTTCTTTTTTGTTATTGTTACAAAAGACATCCATTTTTCCCTCGGCCACTGAACCATAACGCACATGGTACAGATTACAAACTGGTTTCAAACTTAAGGGGATATAGTTTCAAAATGCTTAACAATTACATACTTTTCGTTGCCTGACACAGGGGATATAAACATTAAATCTGTCTTGATTAAGATGGGGTCATTTTGATTTACATTTTGCAGTAACATTATGGAGTTCAAACATGGAACTTAATCTAAATGTAAAAAAATAAATAAAGGTATATCAAAAGATTTCCTGAAGAAATCAATAACACACCCAAGGTACTTTAAGCTTCCTTGATATATTAGAAAATGTATTGACCATGACAGGAGGGAATGACCTGAAATGTACTCAATTCAGTTTGTTGGTCAAATGAAAAAAACAAAACAGTTCCCAAATATAAAACATGTTAACATTTTTTATTGTTCACAAAATAATATTTTAACATTTTATCTCACAGCAGCAAGGGCCCCTACTCATTTTGTATAAACATTTGTCAATGTGTTGTTAGATATCATATACATACCTTGGCCCTCATTCAATTGCAATTTGGCCAATTGAATAGGGCTCTAAATAGGCACATAACATATATTTTTTAAATAAGTTTTTAGTCAGCAAACATCTATCCAAAAGCAAGGTTTTCACTAACTAAAAACTTCTTTAAAAAAATTATGCTATGTGCTTATTTAGAGCCCTATTCTATTGGCCAAATCGCAATTGAATGAGGCCCCTTATGTGCAATTTCCCTATACATAAAGCATTGTGTAAAATATTGGTGCCTTTTAAATAAAGGTTAAAATAATAATAATAATTGTACTAATTATATATGGTTTTAGAGCACGTATCTACTATAATGAAGTATATAAATATGATAACTACTTATATCAGGCCATCATATTACCTTCTTAACTTCTTACAACACAAACATCTAATTAAACAAGTCTTAGCCAGTAAAGTTACAGTCACAGAAATATGTAATCTAACTGCTGAAAGTAGCTGATTGGTCAGCCATATCTATCCATTTTATACCTGCTCACAGCTTCCTTTCTCACATTTAGTCACTCTTGGTGTTGCTGCGTTCACATATTAAGCAGTTCAAAAGCCAACATTTTATCATTTAAGATGCACACAATACTAAGTTCAGCTTCACTTTCTCTACTGCACTTGGCTGAAACTGTTTATTTTTTCTCACAAGCCATCTACCCAACAGGTCAGAAATCTGACTAACCATTCATAGGGCCTCATTCTATTATCGGCCGCAGCCGTTGCGGGGCCGCAAGGACCGGCCGGGGATTCAGGCAGGCTTACGGCCGGCGCCTTGTTATCTCTTGCGGCCGATCGCGCCGGAGGAAAGCCTTTGATCTAAAACGGCCGCAAGGAAATCGGCCGTAAGAAAAGCCTGGTTGCTATTCTATTGCTCCGGGAACCCTGTCTGCAAGGCTAAAAGCGAGCCGCAGCTTACTTGCAGGAAAGAGGTCCCGCTAGCACCAATTAAGCACATAAAATAGCTCAAATAAAGTCATCCTGCACTTTGAGAAGACTATAAAGTGATTTTAGGTGTTAGAAAAAATAGCACAAATTTCCCCTATACTCAAATCCGTAAAATATATTTTTTTTTAATATATGTCAAATATACATGTAAAAAGTCCAGAGGGCTTGGAGCACCTCAGACCCGCCCACGCCGCAGACGGAAAAATAAACAGTTAATTTAAACTCGGGTTTGGGCTGATGTGCAAGCTTGAGAGTGGGTTACTTTTAATCCTCATGTACCCCAATATGATCCCTAGCATTTACAGAGCTGTACAGTGCAGGCTTGAATTTATTTTTGACTTTGTAGATTTCTGAGCTTACGGCCGGTTCCAAGATATGCGGCCGGCCGTAAGAGGAGATCCTTGCGGGGCCGTATAATAGAATTGCGAGTTAACAGAACCCCCGCAAGGAATCGCAGGCTTACGGCCGATTTACGGCCGATAATAGAATGAGGCCCATAGTCTGCTGCTCTATTCTTGTAAAGTGCTCCATTGGCTCATCATACTATCGAGAACTAAATATTAAACAAGTTTATTAACTTAATCAACAATAAATACCTTGGAATAATCTATATCTTGTCTCTGTGGTGCAAAAATCCTTGCCTCACAAGAAAGTATAAACAAGACCAGCTTTATCATGATTATCATACCCCTCATACCCCTCATACCCATAGCAATATACTAACAATAAGTCATACTAATAATATTTGTTTTAAACCAGTCAGAGCATATTTGATAAATTATGCTCAGTACAAACATATAGCTATACCAATACGGTTTTACGGCACCCACTATAACCTAATATAATGATTCTCCCTTAATTTACTAACATTATAGTTCCTATGTAGTCCGTTCAGATTGGGATCAGAATGCTGGTGTTGATATTCAGAGTGAGGAGGCTCCCTTATAAGAAGTGCACAAGGCAGAGTGACAGAAGAGAGGGGTTACTTGGAAAGAAAAACAATGGGGTAAAAACTTTCCCAAAGCATATGCTACTTAATTTAATTTAATACTACTTCTAATCTCTGTTGTTTAATTTTTACCTGTTTGACATCAATTTTCAAGCAACTCTTAGTGGGAAACTTGAAAGTTAATTTACCTTTTTATGGCTCTTGAGGACGGAAGGTGTCACAAAGGCTTTATCACATAGATCACATTTGTATTTCTTGTGTCCATCATGTACGACTTGTATATGCACATTTAATGTGTCCTTCCTTTTGAAGGTAGCATCACAGTGGTCACATTTAAATGTACGTTCACCTGGAAAGCAAGAGACCATACATTTCAAAGCAGAATTAGATTTGGACTCCAAACAAAACAAAATATTTCTGTTCATATACACTTTTGTACCATAAACTGATAAACACTAATGAACTTACATAAACTGTAATGTGTGGAAAAGTAACTTGTCTTATGAACCATTCTGTGTAGAAATGTCTGCTTTCTCCTCTTCCTGCTATTTCCTTTGTCTTTACTACAAGATGATCCAAGTATGTTTTAAATAAATAGAGCCTTGAATGATTTGAGGGGATGTGTTATAGTGTGATTACTGCCCCTTGAAATAAGACCACACAAGTATCTAGATACAGACAAGTGGTAACTTTGTATAGTAATAAAACGGTGAGGTCCTTCTCTGTATAGAATGCAAGGTTTGAGTTACTATATTAATCTAATTATATTATTTTGGGAAATAAAGTGGTATATACTTACATCCTTATTAACTTGTGATTCGGCCAATTGAATAGGGCTCTATATAAGCACAGAGCATATTTTGTTACAGAATCTTTTAGTTAGTGAAGACCTTGCTTTTGGATAGAAGTTCACTAACTAAAAACTTCAATTGGCCAAATCACAATTTAATAAGGCTGCTAATCAATAGAGTTTGAAACAGGAGTTATTGACTGGGTTAAGAAATATGCAGTGTTGACATCTATAATAATTTCTATGATTCTTTATGGGCATTGAATATATTTTACCTGTGATCAATGGAGTCATTCCACGGTGTACCTTTATTATCCTATGGAATCTATTCAAAGTGACCTCTTCAGTGTTGTTACGATTCCCTACACTGCCAGAAACCTTTCACCTTAGTGCATATTGTCTTGTGAATATTTCTGGTTCTCCACTGTGATGACAATACAGCATCTGAGTAACATGCTACTAAGCTTCCATTATAGCATAGCTTATGGGGAAACTGGCTAATTAACGACCATGAGTATGTTTATGATACACTAAATAAACGTCATAAAAGCTACCCAAGACATTAAATGCCTTCCCAGGCGTTAGGAGATTAGTTTAAAACAGTGTGATTGGTGATCAAGCTGTTAGCATGGCAACTTGTACGCTAAACAAAACTTGAGTAACACAGTGGTTTCTTGCATCTTCACAGTCATTTAAAGGGACATGGAATATTCCCGGGATTTAAATGCATACAGAAGAGCAAGATTTATAGTGTTGAAAAAAAAATTGTACTCATATAGTTTTACTCACCGTTAAACATATACTTCAAAGTTAATGTAATTAACATCAATTAGTCTTTCAATCAAAATGTTTATTTTCTCTACTATGTATTTTAGATGATTTTGCTGATTCCAATGAGAATCAATGTAGTACAGAAGCAATGTAGCTATGGTTTATGGTATATATGGTTATTATGTACTTGAATGGTTGTTACCAAGTATAACCAGTGCAGCTCAGTGAATTGTTTTTAAATATTTTGGTAATTATAAAAAAATTACCTTTTAATGCCAGGACTCTGGAACACAAAACATCTACCTGATTAAACAAATTGTAAACTGAAGCAAAACTTTGTGAATAAGTTATTTTGTTTTTATATATTACACATCTGGCACATTGATCATTATAACCATTTTATTAGCAGGAATCCATTGTAACAGCCTTGCTTTTGGAGACAGTAATAAATACTGAAAATACCAGACAATATTTCAATAATTTATGAATTTTATGAAAGGAAAATAATCTGTTTTGTGGTTTTATTATCGCTAATAACAATAAATACTGAAACAAAATGAACTATTGAGTTCATTGTTATTGATCATTTGTTGATTACAAACATGTCACATGAATCTAACAAAATGTAAAAAAATATACGCTTCTCATAACACTTTACTAAAAATAAGATTACAATATTAAGAAATTAACAAGTAAAACTTCAAAAATAAGTGTTCTTAAATATGTAATTGCATGTTAATAAGTTGTTTACTTTCAGATGTATACTAGACAATTATTATCAACATGCATTATGATAAAATGCCTTTCCTCTCATTCATTTGGCACAACTTGGGAAATTGTAAAAGTATCAGACACAAACATACAGCCTTATTAAATTGTGATCAGCCCCTATTGAATAGGGCTCTATATAAGCACACAGCATATTTTTTTACAGAAGTTTTTAGTTAGTGAAGACCTTGCTTTTGGATAGAAGTTCACTAACTAAAAACTTCTGTAAAAAAATGTGCTATGTGCTTATATAGAGCCCAATTCAATTAGCCAAATCACAATTTAATAAGGCTGACAATGTTAAAATGTGCAGAAGGCAAATATTATAAGACTGCCTATTTGCAAACTACATTAGCTATATCTGATTTTTCTGCCATAAGAGGATTGGGATGATTCAATGCAATTTATTGACAGCCTTGGCATAGTACAGAATTCATACCCTTATCTCTGTGAATAATTCCCAAAACAGATTTGGCTACATAACTTTCTATAAGTGGTTTTAGGAGCATATGGTAATCTAGCAATTTGCTGAGACACTTGGGACACAATATATCACAACAAGTTTGCCAATAAAAAATAAAACATACAATGGAAATCAAAAGAATTTCTTTGTTTGATATTGAAGTGCCCTAATCTTGCCTTGATGTATATCCCCTATAAAATGAACCGCATTCACTGAAAGGAAGCCACGCATGGGCTGTATTGTGCATGTGTATAAACTAAAGGAAATACCAGTCAAGAAGTGAAAGAAGCGAAAATAGCTCCTGCTATTACTGACCTTTTAACCATGGTGTCTTTTGGTTTCAGCAATGAACAAACCTGCTTGTTTTATACTGCAATGCTATGTTTTCATCCTGTCCTGTAATTAATCTCTTTCCTGTTCACTGCATGCCCACTTAAATATTGTGCAATTGAGCAAAGCAGTTCCTATCAGGTCAAAAGAACAGGAGATTTGCACGTGTATATTGATGGAGATCTTTAGCCCTAAAATTAGCACTTACTGTTGTGTATTAGCAGGTGCCTCTGCAAAGAGAATGGGGTACGGAACAAAGCCTTGCATTCCTCACACTGGAACGGCCTCTCCTCAGAATGGGTCTGTATAGGCACAACAAAAAGGGACAGGATGAAGGATCATGTGAATCAATTACCACTAATTACAATAATCATAGTAAAATCTCACTACTGCAGGATTTAGTGGGATAATAGAGCCGTATTTGAGATAAACTGAATAGACTTGTAGTCAACTGACAGAATACAAGAAGTACAAACAGTACAGTGAGATATTTGTATATCATTTACCATTCATTATTATTACAGTAAGGGCAAAAGTATTTTGTGTGTACATTAATTTACAAAATGATTTATGAACTATGCAATAATGGACTGAATTATATGTCTCATATATCTCAATTTAGCAAACTGGTCTGTAGAAAAGTATTAAAGATGCCTAATTATAAGCTCAAGAGAAGATACTCAAACCCTATTCTATAAGTTTGTTTTAATATGCATTATCAGATTTTAATGTATGTACTGTATCTGTGCACTTTAAAAATGAGAGATTTTATAGATAGATAGATAAATAGATAGAGAGACAACGAGATAGATAAATAGATAGAGAGACAGCGCGAGAGATAAATAGATAGCGAGATAGATAGATAGACAGATAGACAGAGAGACAACGAGATAGATAGATAGATAGATAGATAGATAGATAGATAGATAGATAGATAGATAGATAGAGGGACAGTGAGAGAGAGAGATAGACAGACAGGCAGACAGACAGACAGACAGACAGATAGATAGATAGATAGATAGATAGATAGATAGATAGATAGATAGATAGATGGATAGATAGATAGATAATACAGATAGTGATTTATCAAGCCAAATAAAAATGCTAATCTAAAACTGTAATACTAAGAAAAGCTAGTAAATGAGTATGATTAGTATGGATTAAATTATAATTTAACCTACCTCAAACTTGTATCTCATCTGCCCACAGGTTAGGTTTCCAAATACTTAAATAAGCATTCAGTAAATGATTTATTATGCTTAAAAATGTGCATAAAAAATCTTTATTGGCACTTAACAGTGCTCTTGACAGTGGACGAGTATAGGAACATAATAATAAAGATATGCTGACCAATGTGATATTGCCCTATTTGTCAGCCTCACATTGTAGGTATAGTTTCATTATTTAACTTTGAAAACAAAAATGTCATAAAACTTAAATATACACAATGTAAGAAAAAATGTTTGTACAGGTTTGTTCTACTGAAAGCAATGTTTGTCACGGTTTTGAATCTATTGGCATTAGGAATACAAATATATTAATTGTCAGTCTCCAACCATTAAAACTTAAATAAAACAACAAATTTTTCACACACAATAATTCCCAGTAAAACCATGGTGATATTGTTTTTGTTTTATATTTGATTCACTATATTTGTACTACTGGCCCCAAACTTCAGCTGGGAGATTGTGACAAAATACGTCTTCTCATTGAATAAAGTTAATATTACTTTTCTTTAGATTTTCAGCTCTGAAGACTTTGCTCCTAGTTTTCATTAGATGCAGAAACCGGATTAAAGCATTTTCAGCCTCATTGTATTGGTTCAACAACAAAAAAGATAAATCTTTTTTCAAGTTAATTAATCAAAGAAAAATATATATATTTTTGATAGCCTTAGTTATGTGATCCACCTGCAGTGTTTCACAATAACAAAAACGTATATTAACATGCCTATTGTTATAAAAATATTTTTGTCGCATTGGTCTTCCATTAGGAAAGTTTTGTAATTTCACAAGTTTCTATACAATACCAGCTTAACAAGAGTCAGACCCTAATTCTAAATGTACACTATTGTATATTTATTGAAGCAACCAGTCTACCCATACCATTAATCTGCCTATACGGTAATTATTTTTTACCCATATAGCTACTGTATTTAAACCAGTAGTCTATCAATAGCCCATCAGCAACACCATATGCTAGCCAACCATATAATGTATGTATTTATACCATAACTGCATCATTAACACTGATCTATGCCTACTACAACTAATGCAAGTACCTACAACAAGACTTAACTTTGCAAGTTAGCTATACATAATAAGACAACACCCTGAGTGGGCACCATCCCACAGGACAGGCTATTAAGCTTCTACCTATTTTCAAGTGTGTATCTATTCACAGTCCGCGTAAATGTTCTGTTCTACAACATTATCAAAAATTGATGATAAGTTATTAATATGATTAATTACATGTTCAAGAACATCAATTCATATCTAAAGCTGTGTCATGTAATGTAACAATTAATTTGCATTCTTGAGTGTGTTGGGTGTGTTACAGGTTTAAATGCAAAAGTCTGCATTTTTTAATTGAATGTTACATTAAAAGTGTGCATCAATACCAAAAGAATGGTTGGTTTATTTTAATTTAGGAAAAGTAAACTCTGCAAACTATTATATATAGTTATATTGTTTAAATTCCATCTGTGTTCCCTCATTCCACCTCTATACCTCAGAGTCTGTCAAGGTATTTGGGGGAGGGAGACAAGCACTAAAACTCCATATTGCAGTTTATAGTGCAGGTGTCAACAATGCTATTGACTCTCTGTTGAGTACTGAAATAAAGTTGAACCCTGTGCAAACTACCTGCATATCTTAATAGGATGCATCTGGCTTATACAAAGAAATAGTTCAAGGGATAAGTGACAAGTGAGAAGCACTGACCAAGATATAACCACATTGCTACATTTACTTTGTGTTTAGCATCCTTCAACCATAGCATGAGACAGAGAATGCTAACGTTGTAAAGTTACCAGTAAATATAGTTGTACCGCCCAGCGTATCTATCGTGCAAGCTTTAAATGGTTTTTAATACATGCAATAGACAGTCTTTTTTGGTCTCATAAATTGGGGCTTTTTGCAAACTTATACAACGACTTTTGCGGCAAAAGTTACTTTCTAAAAATATCTTTAGATGTATTTTTTTACAAAAAGATTAGAGATTACCAGCTGATCTAAGAGTTATCCACTAAAATAAACTGCAAGTTAACAAGCAATTATTTCAATGGTTTGTTCTTCCAAAACACTTAAAAGTAACAGCAATTACTGTATACTTACGGCACACATTCTGCCTTCCATAAAATAATATAAACTATAATTCACTCTGAAAGAAATGCTTATTGTTGTTATGAGGTAACAACCTTGGATTGGATTCAAGCATTTTGATGTAAATGCATCCAGACTGAAGTTTAGTGAATTGATATTGTATAAGCTTGTGCCTAATGCACATACAATTGGATGATTTTAGCAAGCTTGTGCATGATTTCTGCCTTACAAATAATACTAACATGATTTATGACTGTAACTATGAGAGAAGGAGAAAACGATCCCATACTTATTTCCCACAAGGCACGCTGCACGATCCAAACAATGAAAAAACTGTACACTGCAATATATCATAGATGAGAACAAAGTTTCAAATACCAAGAAGGGAACTACCCTCATCATTTTGTGCGGTCCCATCTTTACACAGCTGTCAGATGTGTAAGTTACAGACATTGTGCAAAGCAGCAGACAGATACAAACTGAAGGCTACACAAGAAAACAATTATCATCAGCCATAAGCACTTGCTGGAATTGACCCTAAGCAACGGTCCACTCATTATCCAGTATGGGAAGTTATGGATTACATGGACCATTAAGGAACATTGTAATAGGGTGGCTGTGTGTGGGAACTAGAAGAAAGAAAATTACATGAGAGGATCAAAGAAAAAAAATACACCGAATTTTACATGACCCATTAAAATACATGCATTAACTATTTTCTGAACAATTTATTTAAAAAAAAAAAACACTGAAGAAATCAAAAGAAGATTCTATGGGGAAAGACTATTTCAAGAGTCACTCATAATAGTGACCCTAGGATATTTAACATCAAAAAGGCAACAATTTAACGGTTATATATTGTTCATTTGCTGGGGGTATATAGAACTGAAAATGTATTTGTTTGGTTTCATAAATATAATATTTTACATTTTATTTAGATTTGGCATACTACAGTAAAATTGTGTTTTGCATCTTAGTTCATTTAATTGTGCAGAGCCCTTAAAACATATAAGATCTTATCACAAAGAAAAGACTAATAAATGAACAATATTTCAATGTATAATAGAAAGATTAGGAAGTTTAAAATAAAAATTCTACTTTGATAAATTACCCAATCGGTACCCAAATGATATAGAATAAAAAAAAATATTTGTCATTGTATTTAAAAGCAAGTTACCATAAACTGATGATATATTCAAGAACTGACAAGTTTAACATGGATAAGTTATGGACCTGTCAGAATATCTACTATAATTAAATTGCATTTCTCCAGCAAAAATACAAAAATAAGCACTTACCGTATTGGCCTGAATTTTATCCAAATTTCAACTGTGAAAAGTTAAGATGCGGCTTAAATTCGCAACCCTACCACAATTGGCTTTTACAACATCTCAGCATATTGTATGTTGTTTAAAATGATGCTGATTTCTCATTTTTAACAGTTACTCCACACACCAGTGGCATAGTTGGGGGTCCAACCCAGGCAGCAATTCATTGGGGGCGGGAAATTCTTGTGCCTTCTACCCCCTTGTCTCTCCCACCCTTCTCCCTCCCCCTCTTAGTCTCTCCCTTCCCCCCTTGTCTCTCCAGAGTCTCTCACCTCTGTGTGCCAGCCTGCCGACCTCTTCTCCCAGTGAATAGGCCAATTAAAATGTGTTACCTAACAACACTGTGTGTGTCTTACGAAAAGAGTTTACTTGTTACCTCTGTTACCTTGCTACTCTTATAATGATAGCCTGCCTAACAAGAAAATAAATAAGTTGAACGAAATTCCTATAGGTATATTGTTTTCCAAATATTATATACAGTGGTACCTCGGGATACACCGTTAATCCGTCCCGGATAGATGGTGTAACCCGAAAATGGTGAGACCTGAGATAGCAATTCCCATAGGAAGCAATGTAAATTCAATGAATTCCGTGCCGGACCTCAGATTTTTTACATTTTAGTTTGAACTGATGGTCTTGTTTTTGGATGCAAACCCTTAAAACTAAACAGACAATAATAAACAACAATAATTACATCAAATAACTTAGAATGTAACTTCACTTTATATATACTTAGAGGACTTGAAGGACCAATTTGATGGTGGGCATGTAGAGGAGGAGAAGGATGCCACAGGTTCATTTCTTGGAACTTTGTCTCTTATAGGCACAGACTGGGCACCCTGGCTCATAGATACAGGCTGGCACATTCTGGGACACATTGGCTGCTACAGGCTGGGCACATTGGCTGCTACAGGCTGGGACACATAGGGTACTACAGGCTGGGGCCCACAGGCTGGGGCACACTGTCTGCGGCACATTGGCTGGGGCACACTGGCTGCAGCACAGAGGCTGGGGCACATTGGCTGCTACACACACAGTCTCGCTGGGTGTCGCGATCGGTCTTGACGTAGCCCAAGGCAATACCGCAACCCAATGCTGAAGTTTCCAAAGGAGAGGCGTCGTAACCTGAAAGACAACGCAACCCGAGGGCATAGCAACTGAGGTACACTGTATATGGGCTCGACGTAGCCCAAGGCAATACCGCAACCCAATGCCAAAGTTTCTGACGGAGAGGCGTCGTAACCTGAAAAACAATGCAATCCGAGGGCATCGCAACCGAGGTACACTGTATATGGTAAAATAAAATCACAATTTTTTTCCTAAATCTAATTGACGTTTTCTTCCTCAAATTTTAAGAGCTTATATTCACATATTTTCTTTTTATTTACTCCATTTATTTTTAAAGGGACGGCTTATTTCCGGGTGCGCCTTATTTTCGGGTCAATACGGTATTACTGTGCTGAAATCTTTAAATTTTTTTAATCATATCCATGTCATAGAGGAGTTTATGTTTATGGCAGTGAAGCATTATTAGTGCTGAAGGATCTACTCTAACATATGATGATGCATACTTATTAATATATGTACATATAGAGTAATGTAGAGTCTGTCTTTTCTGCATTTCAATATATGTAACTTCAATGACTTGAATGAAAAAGCTAAAAACTAAAGAAACTACAGTAAACAAGGGTTTGCTTAATTTGTGAGTTTGTGAAAACAATATGTCCCCAGCCAGCTAAAATTAAATACATTGTAATTATTGTGTTGTGGAAGGATGGGAGTGGAGTTAAGTAATATTAAGTTAAACGTTAATCAATGCTTATAGAGTCTACCACTAAAGGTAAATACATAGAGAAATAGTATAATCATTTTGAATTATATGTTAGGACCCACAAAATAGCGAGTGACTAACAAAAAGACTCTATGGGCCTCATTAAATTGTCCAAATTGTAGTTACTAAAGCCCGTAATGTAGTCCGCAAAAGTTACTGACATTAAATTGGCCTCTACCAGCTTCAATTTGCGAGCAACAGGCTGATAATTCCTACAGTTGTCAAAATCGTAACTCCGACTCATCGAAGCCTTTAATCTTTCAAGCCTGCAAATGTAACAATCGCTAAAATAGCAAATTGCTATTAAATTGCTACAATTCAACAAGCCTGCAATTGCCTTCGAACCCGTAAATGGCAAATATAGCCAAAAATTCTACGAGTACTAGAGAGGACTTGCAAGGGGGTTAAACACCTGTTCGTTACACTGCAAAAGCAAATGTTTACTTTAAAAAAAAGAGTAAAAAAAGGACATAAAATATAGCTTTTATTAATATGCACTGAAAACTAGGAATTTATAAATGAATAACTATCGCTGAGCTGTCAAAATGATTATATTTCAGCTTTAATATTAAGTTAAGACAAGTGGAAAAGTTATAAGGAAAATTGTTAGAGAGTAAAAGAGGCACTTACATAAACTCATTAAGTGCCAAAACAAATTCCAGTGTTTTCCCAGAATTTATGTTATAAGATCTGCAATGTTATGGATGATACTGATACTACTATGTGTGAGAAATTGTCTGGAACCTGCACACTCTAATAGGGACAGTTTACTCGCAGCATTTCTTCTTAAGGATTTGGCATATGCTTTCTAGGCTCTATTCTTAACCAGTATCATATTGTCCCCAATAAGCGTTGACCTACTAGGATAATCCTCCGGTTTATGTTTAACAAATTTTAATCCATGATTCAGCATAAAGCATGTACAACTAAATCATATATAATATAATATATCCTACATTTACAGTCTAGAATGCTCTTGCAATGTTTGCACTACTGTACAGATTCAACTACTATTTGCCCTGCTATCTTTACTATTACTAGAGCTCTTTATCCATAACTTTAGCTTATCATGAGATTCATTTACAGTCAGGTCCATAAATATTGGGACATTGACACAATTCTAAACTTTTTGGCTCTATACACCACCACAATGGATTTGAAATGAAACTAACAAGATGTGCTTTAACTGCAGACTTTCAGCTTTAATTTGAGGGTATTTACATCCAAATCAGGTGAAAGTTGTAGGAGTTACAACAGTTTGTATATGTGCCTCCCACTTTTTAAGGGACCAAAAGTAATGGGACAATTGGCTGCTCAGCTGTTCCATGGCCAGGTGTGTGTTATTCCCTCATTATCCCATTTACAAAGAGCAGATACAAGCTCCAGTGTTCATTTCAAGTGTGCTATTTGCATTTGTTGCTGTTAACTCTCAATATGAGATCCAAAGAGCTGTCACTATCAGTGAAGCAAGCCATCATTAGGCTGAAAAAAACAAAACAAACCCATCAGAGAGATAGCAAAAACATTAGGTGTGGCCAAATCAACTGTTTGGAACATACTTAAAAAGAAAGAACGCACCGGTGAGCTCAGCAACACCAAAAGACCCGGAAGACCACGGAAAACAACTGTGGTGGATGACCGAAGAATTATTTCCCTGGTGAAGAAAACACCCTTCACAACAGTTGGCCAGATCAAGAACACTCTCCAGGAGGTAGGTGTATGTGTGTCAAAGTCAACAATCAAGAGAAGACTTCACCAGAGTAAATACAGAGGGTTCACCACAAGATGTAAACCATTGGTGAGCCTCAAAAACAGGAAGGCCAGATTAGAATTTTCCAAACAACACCTAAAAAAGCCTTCACAGTTCTGGAACAACATCCTATGGACAGATGAGACTAAGATCAACTTGTACCAGAGTGATGGGAAGAGAAGAGTATGGAGACGGAAAGGAACTGCTCATGATCCAAAGCATACCACCTCATCAGTGAAGCATGGTGGTGGTAGTGTCATGGCGTGGGCATGTATGGCTGCCAATGGAACTGGTTCTCTTGTATTTATTGATGATGTGACTGCTGACAAAAGCAGCAGGATGAATTCTGAAGTGTTTCGGGCAATATTATCTGCTCATATTCAGCCAAATGCTTCAGAACTCATTGGACGGCGCTTCACAGTGCAGATGGACAATGACCCGAAGCATACTGCAAAAGCAACCAAAGAGTTTTTCAAGGGAAAGAAGTGGAATGTTATGCAATGGCCAAGTCAATCACCTGATCTGAATCCGATTGAGCATGCATTTCACTTGCTGAAGACAAAACTGAAGGGAAAATGCCCCAAGAACAAGTAGGAACTGAAGACAGTTGCAATAGAGGTCTGGCAGAGCATCACCAGGGATGAAACCCAGCGTCTGGTGATGTCTATGCGTTCCAGACTTCAGGCTGTAATTGACTGCAAAGGATTTGCAACCAAGTATTAAAAAGTGAAAGTTTGTTTTATGTCTGTTAATCTGTCCCATTACTTTTGGTCCCTTAAAAAGTGGGAGGCACATATACAAAGTGTTGTAATTCCTACACCGTTCCCCTGATCGTTTCATTTCAAATCCATTGTGGTGGTGTATAGAGCCAAAAAGATTAGAATTATGTCGATGTCCCAATATTTATGGACCTGACTGTATTTGCACACATTTATTGTATTGATCTCTATTCATATTTCTCAAAAGAAAAATATCTGTTCACATCAGTGTCATCGAATGTACTGCTATCACTAATCCACTGATATATTCTACTCTTTCCATTCCCAAATATACCTGCCCTACCCTAACACTTTCAGTTAGCATAACCTAACTTTTTAATTTTTATTCAGGATACAGTTTGTTTAATAAATTGTACCTTAACATTTTATTGAAACTTAATAATAGAAAATATAGTATCCCACAATTCTTTTTTTAGATAGATGCAGCTTCCTTATGCTCTTTTAATGAGACCTAATAACAAAAACACAAAGCAAATACTACATTTTAATACAGTTAAATGTATGTGAACCGACCTATCCTATGATTTTTTATGGTTAGTTTTTATTTGAAGCGGTAATGCATTTACAAAGTGATCATTGAGGTTGGAGTATTATTCCAAAACCAACACATATTTTTATTTGTATAATAAATATATATGGGACCTCTTTGATAAATGTACTCTACTATCCTAATGTGTCTTTCTTTTATAGAGACTAACAGCCTTATTAAATTGCGATTCGGCCAATTGAATAAGGCTCTATATAAGCACAGAGCATATTTTTTTACAGAAGTTTTTAGTCAGGGAAGACCTTGCTATTAGATAGAAGATCACTAACTAAAAAATTCTGTAAAAAAATATGCTATGTGCTTAAACAGAGCCCTATTCAATTACCTGAATTGCAATTTAATAAGGCTGTTAATATACTTTCCAAAAGAGGATAACTCTTTGCACGGTATGAAACTTTCTTTTAATTGGTTTCTCTCTCTCTAGCAGGTATAGCATGATCCAAAAAAACAAAAATCATATACCGTAATATATTTATAATAATTATAATATAATTATATATACACAAGGGTGCATATTTTCTGGTAGCCAAGGCTGCTAACTATTTTTTCAAAGTATATCTCTAAGAAGGGCTTCCTTCAAGGCTATTCGAAAAAAACAACCTGTCCATGAAATATTCCTGGCCCCCAAATGTGTTTTTGTCCACACCTATATATATTTATATATAAGCTCCTATTGTACTGAGACCATCATATCTCTATTCCAAATATTGGCATGTAAGCACTTCCAGAGAGAGATGTTTGGCCACATAATTTTCTCATTTTTAAGCAGAAATCATCACTTATTTTTGCAAAATGGAATCGTAAATACCAGCAACAGTTCTTTACCTTCTTGTGATTCTTGTAAACATTTCTGTGAGCAAATCCCTTTCCACAGAGCTTGCACTGGTAAGGTTTGTCTTCGCTGTGTATTATTTTGTGTGCAGTCACTTGGTCAAGTCGTTTGAAGGACTTACAGCAAACCTCACAGGTGTAGGGGCGCTTTTCTGCAGAAAATGATTGGGGACATTTAATCTCCTGTTCATATGAGGGGAGGTAAAAGATGAAAGGCAGAAAGAGTCATCTCCTCAGAGACTGTTGCATTTAAGTCAGTCCAGTTAAGATTTAACAAATTAGAACGGCATCTAATGCCCTTTATTTTAAGATGGTTCATAACGGATGAACATTGGTGTATCAAGACATTGCCACATTCTTCACAATAATCTTTCCAAACCAACATGTATTAATTAGCTTAAATCAAAAGAGAATAACTTCAAAGAACTTTTCTTTAAGATTATACATTTGAAGATGTGCAAAGCATTTTACAGTAAATAGAACTAATCAGAAGTGTTTATGATCCAAAATACAGCATTTTCATCCAAAGACTTACAAAAACCGTGTGACTACTTTAGAATCCATAGTAATTCAAATATATGCAAAAGAAATATTGTATAGCTCACAAGAGGATTAAAACATTTAGAAGGAAATGCAAAAGACACACTGGTAAAAAAAACATGTGCATGCCATTTTATATACATTCCTGCACACTTTTTTTAATTAGTAGAATCATGGGATACATGAAATTATTACATTTAGCAGGACCCAGCTTCACAATGGACCTGATAATGTCTCAAAAAAGAATGTTATATATACAGCTCAGACTTACCATATAAACTAATATACTCAAAGAACTTCCAATATCTGATCACTGTTGCTAAGATGATGAGACATACATTCTACTTTCTGTTATTGGGTTGCTCTTATAGTTTGTGTCTAGCTGTAAAACAAAGCTCAGATATCATCTATTATATTTTTTATTGTGAAAGTAATTTTAATGATGTGATTAAGCTCTTCAACTGTCTACTCTACTATAATGTTGTCTAATGCCTGTCTTGTTATATGTTGTATATCCAGTTCCTTCTACATAACGGTATACCACAGCTCTTTTCTTGAAACTTGGATAAGAGTATTGTAGCAAACTTGCAAATGTTGGTGTAAACATAAACTGATTTATAGCATAGGCCACATAAATACTACCTTTAATAAAACATTGTGTATACATTACATTTCATTTATACACATAGCTAATTTGACACTTCTAGTGGACTAGAGTTATCCTTGAAAATGATCTAATAACAAAAACTTATTGCAATATTAATCTAGGCAATTAGACATGCATGTAGATGTAATAAGTTACCTGAATGAGTTATCATATGCCGTCTAAGCTGGTTAGCTGAAATAAATTTCTTGTCGCAATCCTGACACTCATAGATTTCATGAACCTGTAAAATAAGTGTTTAAAAGATAATTAAATTTGCGATTTCACCTAAATCAGAAAATCTGCAATGAAGTAAGTTTTCATTTAGGGTTACTTTTAATGCCTATTTTAAAGTGCTGCAGTTCCGATCATTTATAAATTTTTCCTTAAAGTGCAACAAAAACGCTGCAGTGCAACATGCAAATTTGTCTCTAGTTAATAATGCTAATTAATAATAGATTTACAAACAGATTTGTCTTTTGCGACAATGTAATTATAATTATTCAGCAATATTAGTTTTCCATACTGTCTTACACAGCTGCTTTAAAATGAGTTTATGCAAAACTCTTAGATGTTTATCAATTCGATATTTCCTTTTCTTGACTGTTATCTGAGAACAAACAAGAGAAGAAAAATCATTGGAATTTCTCTCTGATCATTTATCTACATAGTCCCTGCATGATTTTATATGTGTCATATACATTATTTGCTTTGTTACCCGGAAGCTGGCCTACAATTAATATACACATATACAATGATACACTTTCAGTTCCATATATGAACAAATATCCGTTAGAAGGTAATTCCCCTTCTAGATTCTTAGAATACATCTTCTCTGCAATACACAGTTTCCCAAATATGTAACCTTTGTGGAGTGAGATATGGATTCTTCATTCCTATTCTATTTTGCTCCTCCCTACATGAATTACCATCTTCCCTCCTCAAATGACTGTTCCAGTGAATGCGCAATGTCGGAACAGACTTTATTAAGTAGAAATATATCATTACTTTCAAATAAAATGAATAAGAAACTGACCAGAAAATAGAAACCCGCACCAGTGTTATATCTATAACAAAGATGGGGGAATTAAGTTTACTATTGCTGTGATGTTGAGGTGTCTGCAAGAGGTGTCTGCAAGCAGGGTGTTAGGAGAAAGGAAGGAGTAAATCATTACAGTAATTTGTGTGATATCTAAAAGAAATTTCATGAACAACAGGTAGTACAATCTATAAACTGATCTATGAGCCACCGCATTATGGTAGAAAAATTCTACAAAAGTCTTAGATCCAAAGCCAGTTGAGGATTTTCAACAAATGGTAGAAGGAAATCATCTACAAGAGAGTTTTACATAGATTGCGAGGGGACAGGTGAAATAGAGAAACATAATTTGTGCAGTTGATCAAATATCTTGAAACATAGGAAGAACCCTTCAATTAAACTCAGGGAACCATGTGAAAAAACTGTACCGTGGGCAATATATTAATTCCTAAATAAGGCACAGCTTTTTAAAATGGCATATAAGACCTAATCATAAAGAGCAAAATTGTAGAAGTGCTAAATGATTGATCCTTGTGTTAGAATTACAAATACTTTCTTTATCCTTTTATATGTCTCTTCTGCATCCTCCCTTGTGTCTCATTTCTCCCCTCCTCTCCCTCCCTTGTGTCTACTTTTCCCCCTCCTCTCCCTCACTTGTGTCTATTTTCCCCCCTACTCTCCCTCACTTGTGTCTCCTTTTCCCCCGCCTCTCCCTCCCTTGTGTCTCCTTTTCCCCCAGCTCTCCCGCGTGTCTCATCCTCCTTCTCCCTTTCCCCCCTTATCCTCCCTCCTTCCCCCCTCTCCATAAACCTCCCTATCCCCTATCCCCTCTCTCCTCTCTTCTTACCTTGATCCGCTGAGCTCCTGCTGCTGCAGCGCGTCTTCTTGCTCTGAATGTACTGGCATATGCTAATGACATGACGCGCATGTGATGTCACGTAATTAGCATATGTCGGTACGGTCACAGCAAGAAGACGCGCTGCAGCAGCAGGAGCGCAGCGGATAAAGGTAAGAAGAGAGGATAGAGGGGAAAGGGGATAGGGAGGTTTTTGGAGTGGGTGGGAGGGAGGGAGGATAAGGGGGTTAGGTGGGAGGAGGATTGCGGCCCAAGGGGGTTAGTAGGGAGGGGGATGAGAGAGGCCTAAGTCCCACGGGCTTCGCGGTTGCGGCCCGTAACGGCGGCAGAGGGGGAGATGAGGCAGAGGGGGGTGTGAGAGGCCTAAGTCCCGAGGGCCTCGCGGTTGCAGCCCGTAACGGTGGCAGAGGGGGAGATGAGAGAGAGGCAGAGGGGGATGAGTGAGACCGGCGCCACTGGCGATGAGAACCATCGGCGCTCATTGTAGCCTAAGTCCCATGGGCTAACGGTCAACGGCTCGCCTCGCTTTACGAGGCTCGCAAAGCGTGACCAACATCGTAAGCGTTACGAACAGCCCGCAGATCCACAACTATTATATAGCTATTTTCTATTTTAAGGAAAGGTTTAAAAAAAAAATGTATTATGAAATTAAAATTATTCTTAAGAGAGTCACATTAATAAAATAAAACTTTATGAAACCGATTATTCATTAAGCATTGATTATTCATTAAGCATCTAGCCTGGACACCGCAGCAAGGAAAGCCTGTTTTCTAGTTTCTGTGCTGTATAGCCTTGAGTCACTCTATTATAATATAACAAATAAATTACATTTTGATTGAATACAATAATATTGCCTCTGGCTTTATGTTTTGTTCTTACAATGAGAGTGTCCAAATAAGCTATATATAATATTTCTGGCTCATGAGTTGCCTCATTTTTGGGATAAAGGTGCTGTTCCTTGGTGCTGGTAAAAATCATTTTCCTACTGTGAAATGCTCAAGTTGCTCACATTGGGCCCAATTTTATTAGGTTCACAAGTTCTCGCAGTTCTCGCTCTAAGTTTGCAAATGCCTCAGGCTCATAAATTTGTCTGTGGGTGTTTTTTTCTCTAAATGTCTAGATGTATTCAATTGAATCTAGCTTGCAATTTACCTCTTTAAGCCTAAACTCCTAAACCTTGCCTTTTTAAGTCTGATTTCAGGGGGTGTGATCATATGATCTGATAATATTTAAGCAAGCCCCTAATTTACTTCATAGACACAGCCAATAGTAAATGAGAAAGTCATCATGATGACTTTAAAACATGGAAGTTACACGTAATCTGCAATCAGAGGCTAAGAATTAATTAGTGCCAATAAGTAATATTTTCTGATTGGGCTTGCAGCAATCAATCTAGCACTCTATAAAATGCATTACATCATCTGTTCTAGTCCATGTGGGTTTCATGATATGTATTAAGACCTTGAGTTCCGGGATCGATATTACTCAAAAATAACATTTCAAAATAATATTTTGTAATTACATATTTGTGTTGTGCAATCGATTCTAATGTGTTTCCATTCCTTCTCATTCTTTAAAATTACAGTAATTTGTGTTTAAAAGCTGTTATAGGTATAATAAATGTTTGAAAAAGCCCTCGTGAGTCATATTTAGCACTTGTAATATTTTTGACAGAAAAATTATCTTTTTTTCAGTTGCAGGTTAGACTTTATTTGTGAGCTAGAGCTACGGGTCTAATAGAATATCGATTTTGTGTAACTTGAATTATTTAAAGTTTGTAATATTCGAGCAGTGCTAAAACCAATGGAGTTCTAAAGCCAAGTTTAGCTGTTCCATAGAGATTGTGCCGTAGGGATTGAGGTTTTTAAGTGCGTAAAAATGTACAAATTGGGCAATAGAATAGATCCCATTGTTAGTTACTATCTATAGCACTGGCAAATAGTGTGTTTTTACAAATATTTGTACATCCTTTGGAAATTTGAAATGTTGGCGGTGCGAGGTGCAAAACAAAAGAAATCAGTATATTTAAAATGTATTTTATAATAATAATTGTGTGTAATATTTTCTACAGCTTGGTGTAAATACATTGCGGTCTAAGCTCAGACTGCCATGGGATGATGTTTTATACTCACCAGCAGTTTTACAGATACCACTTGGTTTATTTGGAGAGAAAAAAAATTACTTTCATTAGCAAGCTATCAGTAAGTAAGTCAAGCCAGTTGACTCAACTAATTCACTGCTAGAGGGGCATCATTTACACCTCTGTTGCAGTGTGTAGTTAATAATATTAACAGTCAAGGTATTAAATATGCAACATTTATACAGGAGAATTACAAGTTTTCTTTGAAAAATCACTATTATAATGACACAGGTGTTAACACATGTGCTGGACCATATGGGGTGTGTCACAAAATGGAGCCAGTTTTATACACACAGTAAAGCGGGGTCACACTAGTTTTTATCTTCATATGAATCCATGTAGTATTTCAGAATAAGCTAAAGTTCCATGGTAAATGGAAGATGGATTCTCAGTGGGTAAGAGTCAAACCTATGATAGGTATAACTGAGAGAATAAAAAAATGAATTCCTTCAAGTAACCGATAATGTGTAAGACAGAAAAGCATCAACACTCACAATCTTTAACCTTACATCTTTGCATGTCAAAGGCTTGCTGTGGATCAACCTTTCATAAACTGACCTTTCGATGCTCTTGAAGATTGATTGACGAGGAACATTTCTTGTTACATACAGAGCACATAAGTTTCTTCTTAGAGTTTCCTAAAACAGGAACAAAATACCACCGTCACAGTAAAGAAGTAAAAGAAAAGCCTTCACATGTTTCCAATGAATTATGTTTTTCGTGTTTTTTTAGGGGACTATTTGTTGTATTTTAGCTCCGTCTCATGGTAGATCTCAATAGGTGTTCCATGTGTTTAATGTTTTAATGCAGTCTTCATTAATGCAAAGATTTGTGAACAATGAAGTGCTAACATTCATTTAATTCATTTCATATGACTTGCAAAATATTTTTTCAAAAGAGTGAGACAATTTCATACTAACATTTGCTGATGATTTAAGGACAATTGCTTATTCTTTATAAAGTACTAGGAACCCTCTTAACATTTAACTTTTAGAACCAAGATCAGACAGCTTTTTATATTTTTTTTCATTTACAAAAAATAATGAATATGGCTTCTCATGATGGTTATGACAAAAATATCAAACACCTTGGATCCAGAAAGATTTTTCAGAAGCCAGAAAGACTGTTTCTAGGAGCCTGGAAGGAAGCTCTTCATATAGATATTATACATTATACTTTAGAAAAAAAGCCAGAACTACAAATTTTAGGATAAGTGCCACCCTGAAAATTTCCGCAACAATATATAGAAATAACAAAAATACTGCAACACTCAGACTTCAGGATAAAGGGAATGTGGATTTATTTTGCAAACATTGGAATGACTGGCAAGCCCTTTCTCAAGCCAACCCAAAAAGTTGCCAGTTATTCCAATACATGTGTGGCAAGGTTGTGACCTCTTGCACTTGAGTGCCGTTTATATCTTCCAGATATAGATATAGAATATATGTATTTATTATTGAAAGCAGAAGCTGCTTCATTTGTTTAATGTTTCAAAAGTAATGTCACTAAAAACAGTCTGTCTTTCTTCTATAAAATCTTCCTGGCTCCTAAGTGTTAGATATGTTTGTGCATCCCTGTGTATATGTATGTAACATAAAATACATAACATTCCAGTATCCTTGGTTAACAGCATATTTTTTGTTCCATGTCCATTTTGTTTGGTATTGTCATATCCTTAACCCCCCAAAAAATTGAGCCCCTCAAGACGAAGAACAGGAGGAACTATAGAATACTGCAAACAAGATTTCAGGTTTAAGAATGTAAAGTCAAAGGTAAACTTTCATCTGTGCCAGAATGGTGAAAAGACCATAATTATTGTTACAATTACTGCATTGAATCTTGGCAAAATGAGAGTATCAACACTGGGTCTCAATATACAGTAAAACATTTAAAGTTGTAATTTCCTATATTTATCATTCAAAAGTTACAAAATATAATAGTAATACAATAGCAATATATCATAATTTACCACCATGGAGAACAGAACTGATATCCACAAATTTCACATTGCAAATGTAAAAATGCAGATTAAATGGTGAACATAATAGTTAGATTTCACAATATAATACTTCTTCAAAATTCCAAAATAAAAGTAAAAACTAGCATGCACTACAACGATAAAAAAATATTATATACAGTATGTTAAATAAAATAAAATTCATACACAAAAAGTCAATTTCTAATAATGAAAAAAAAGAAGCATAATTAACGATTTGTACTTGTTTTTCTTTTTTTATTTCTGCAAACAATGGGCCAAACCCAGTTTTCATTAGGAGAGCAATTACTAAAAAACTTTTATATATCAAGAACTTAAGAATGATCAGTTTAAAGTATTTATTCACTGCATGTTTATCAAATGCTTTACACTGGACCTAATATATTTTAACCGGTCTTGTTAGGCAATATTATTTATACCGAGTTCATACTACCTTTACTTCCATTAATATCTTTGGACATTCCTTACTGGATATAATATTGAATGGTCAGATCTTTGGTTACTGATCGATATTGCCAGACAAATTATATAAACTGCCTGCTTTTTCTTATTGAGTAATCATTAATTTAAATATTTCCTGTTACAGTTGTATTGGAAATCTTAACATAACAAAGCCATGTAAATGAGACTGTGTTGAATATGAAGTTGAGATTAAACAACTACTTTTAGTTTCTTAGAGTTAACAGGAAGTTTAATGGGCATAATTGGAAGCAAGTGCAAAGGTACAATTATTTGGCCCAAAAGAGGAGGTGCTCCTTAACGGAATTGTCTGGTGACATTTTCTTTCTGACATTTTTTTTTCATTTCATGCCAAGTAGAATAAATAAAGGAAATGGATATATATTGATTTATTTTGAGTGTAAACCCTCTTCACTGTTTAAACATACTCAGAGAAACAGTCAACTGTCAGTCAAAATTAAACATAGGAGAAACATAAGTGCTCAGAAATATACTACTTAAAATGTTCTGGGCAATCATACTAGATTGTTTACAAAAAAGAAATGTGTTCCTTCTCATTAACGGCAGTCTACACACTGACAGCCTTGTGTGTGATAAATCTCCCGAATTACTAAAGAAACTGATAAAACGTATAAACAAGTGTTAAGCATTGTATATTTAAAATTATGTGTCCAATTAAACCAATTGGCATCAAAGTTACTGGTGTCGGGAGAGTCCATTGTTCCATAATAAAATGTGGAATCAATTAGAATTAAATACGTTTCCAATTATTTAAATTATGAATGAGAAATATTACATTTCATATAAATGTAAAATAATGCCTAAGCCCAAAACTGGTTGGGGATTCGGGGCAATGCAGAACATTTTCTTAGCACATAAATAGAGTCTCCCACATTTGAGCGAAATCAACAGTGGCAATATGAGAAAGCAATATGGATAAGCTGAAGCCAGCAAACATTGCAACATATATGTTAGGGCATGTTTACCTAGTCATGTGCACGTCTCCAAGGATGACAATGTATTATTGAAATGATCAATGTAACCATGAAGTATGTTTTATACTAATTCCACCATCCATCAATTGACTGGATAATTTTTACATGGAAGTTCTAGGGAAATGTAGGTTCTCCTATTCAAGAAGATATTACACTGAGCAATATGCAGTGTCTGATAAGTGCTAAATATACAGTAACATAACAAAATAATTTCTGAAAACACCATTTGATGATTTATTTTTTGCACCTTAGTAGTGATCAGAGAAAATAATGGAAATTTTATTTTTTCTTGTAAAATAATATTTTTGAATGCTTGTATAGAGAAAGAAAAGGTTTGCAGAAAATATAGTTTTCTATCATGTCTACTGCCAAAAGATCTCTCAGCGCTTTCAATAAACATATATTTACAGACACCTAAATGATTAAGAACATTACATATTGTGACAATCCAAGAGTAGGGGCTATACAAACCCAGGGCCACCTGCTATATGTTAACTGCCCACAATAATCGTTGGGTTCTTTGAAATCTCTGCACCAGGACCCTGATAACTGTCTTCTGTATAAGTCAGAGCATTTCCATCAGGAATCTGTTCTTCCAGGAGTCACAGTAACCTTCCTGTGGTAGTGACCAGGACAGGTTACTTGTAGCATGAGGATAGGTTCAGTATCGCAGCCACCAGGAACAATATCAGAGATACACGATTTCTATGTATCCCCCCTTCCAGACAGCAGTTCTGGGGCTATGATCCTGACAGATGATAGGCTTGATCTGCAGCCCAAATCCTCATTCAAAGATAAGATTTTGGCCGGTCTGGCGGTGGTTGCCCATCCTTCAGGAAAGTGTAGACAGTCTCTAACCCCAATTTCTGTAGGGTCTTGAGCACATAGTCAATTTCTACAGTACCTCCAGGGGGTATCTGAGCTAGCAGCCACTTCTCAGCCATCCTCCCCCCTTTTCCTGCAAAACATCTGTGATCCCAACCCTGAGGGTCCCAGGCAGAAACATAGCCCAACCCCAGGCATAAATCTTGGGACACAGCCCAGGTCTCAGAAAGTAGGATACCATCCAGGGGCATCCTACTACCCCCTTGGCTACAGGCGAAAGGTGGCTCTGGTGTATCCCAACTAGGGAGCAGCTCAGGCAGGGATAAAAACCACTTCCCCATCGGCACATTCTCCTTAGAGTCAGTTGACAGGTCAGGGTTGGGGAAAAACAGAGCAGGACTCAGCATTAGGTCTCTGGATGGAGACCCTTTCCTGGCTTAGGCTCAGCCGGGGTAGCAGACTTTGCTGGGGTCAGTAGATACTCTGGGTGAGTATCCACAAGGGCTGGGAAGATTGGGATCACCTCTGCAACAGAGTATGCTGTGTCAAGTCCTCTGGTATCATGGGCTGCTTGCCTATATTCTTTAACTCTGGGCAATCCCTTTCAGCCCTGCTGTCAACTCTGAAGGGTTTGGGAGTGGAGCCTCAATTCTCTCCTTCCTCAGGGTCTCAGACCAAGTGCCCTCAACTGAACTCCATCACCTATCTTGATCCACCTGATCCATGCTAAATAAGAGCTTCCGGGTCTCAGGGGAGGACACCTCTCCTGATAGCCTCATGCCCCAATCTGGCATCACACTCTCCCTGACTGTCAGCCTTGGTGCCGGAACATCAGCAGTCTGTGGTTCAGGACAGGTGACAATCCATGGGTAGTTTGGCAGACTCTCAGGGCTTGCACCTTTCTCTGTCAACAGTTCAGGCTCCAGCTCCTCGCCCATGGTTAGCGGCTGGAACTTTTCGGTTTGTTGGCCATCTCCCAGTGCCTGGTGCTGCTTAACACTGCTCCCTGGTCTTGCGTCTACCAGGATCTGGACGGTTCTCCTGGTTTTCTGTAGCAGTCAGATCTCCAGGTACCTTCTGGTTTCCTTCCTCCACCTTATAGGGGTATAGCCAACAGTAAATTTCAACTTGCAGTGTATTCTCTGCTAGCTCACCTGGGGTAGCATGGGGTATCTCCAAGTACTTGAGCCAGGTCCCACCTGGGCCCAACTACTCAAGCAGTTCCTCATACTTTTTCTAACTCAATTTCTTTATGGACAAACGATTTAAGCAACATTTCTTCTGCTGTACCTGGCTCATCCATCAGCTCAAGTGTGTAGAAGTAAGGCCCTTGTGATGCAGGAGTTGGAAGCATTAGGTCCACATACTCAAGCCCCAAGTCAAGCTCCATCCACACCAGGTCCTCAAGCCATTCTACTAGCTTCTCACCCAGCTGGAGCCCAAGGGAAACCATCCGCTGATTTAGAATCGATGTCCACCTATCCTTGTCTGTGGCAATCCGTTGCCTTCGCAGCTCCAGCACACTGGTGATGAGGCTCCCTTTGTCCCTGATCACCTCTGCACTGCAGGCCTCCATGTGGTCCCTGACCCCCCTATCAGGGGCTGGCCTTCTTTGGACTTGGGCCTGGATTTGAAGGTTTGGATAAATCGCTGAGTGGTTTCAGCTTCCCCACCAAACAGCCAAAAGTAATTGTTTTCAAATCTGCATAGATCCCCATATTTCATCCTTGCTGCTGGTTCTTGCATCGAGATTCCACCACTGCCGACCAGTTGAGATGATCCGAGAGTAGATGCTATACAAGCCCAGGGCCACCTGCTATAGACTACATGATAACTGCCCACAAGGATTATTGGGTTCTTTAAAATCTCTGCACCAGCACCCTGATATCTGGCTTCTGTATCACAGTCTCTCCATCAGGAATCAGCACATCCAGGAGTCACAGTAACATTCCTGAGGTAGTGACTAGGACAGGTTACTTGTAGCATGGAGATAGGTTCAGTATCGCAGCCACCATGAACAAACAGAGATACCCGATTTCTATGTATCTCCAAGAGAACTGGTTTATTTATGAAAATCAGTATTTATAGCAGTTACACAGAGGAGGTGTACACAGCACAACAATGTAATGACCCCACATCCTGAGAACAATAGGAGTAACTCCAATACACATCCTGTCGTCTCTAGCACATATCAGACGTGTCTAACCTCCTCTCTTCCTAATGGGATTAGCTTAATCTGGCAAACAATGGAACAAAGCCAGTTTACAAATACAATAGAGGTCACCATGCAGAAAATCCAGTGGTGGAGCCAAAAAGTCTGTGCTTTGATGGGCCAACATCCAGGCTGAGGAAAAGGGGTCAGTGACACAGATACACTAATATAAACAAGTATTAGTTACAGTTATCGACCGATGAAAAGAAAATAGTTTAAAAAGGTTATGAATAGTTAATTACATTGCACAAACCTACAACAGTTATGGTTCATACTCTCTCAAGCCATATCTACTGGTCTCCATTTTTTTTACCAAACTGCATTCACTCACTCTTTTATTTGCATCCTTCAATACATCCAACAGAGTGTTTGTTCAAGCTTGATTAAAGATCCTAATTGTTATTAACAAGTACCGTATATACTCGAGTATAAGCCGAGTTTTTCAGCCCTTTTTTTAAGGCTAAAAAGGGCCCCCTCGGCTTATACTCTAGTCACTCTTCCCAACCATGTCTCTCTAACCCCCCATGTCTCTCTAAACCCCCACCGTGTTTCTCTACCCCCCGTGTCTCTCTACCCTCCCGTGTCTCTCTAACCCCCCCGTGTCTCTCTAACCCCCGTGTCTCTTTCCCTCCCCCTCCTCATCCTCAACCCCCCTCCTCATTCTCAACCCCCCCTCCTAATTCTAAGCCCCCCTAATGCCGTGACGTCAGATGCGCGCCAGACGCCGGAAGGAGCGGAGGCAGGAGCAGGAGCTTCAGATGCAGGTAAGTGAGGGGAAAGGGAGGGGGGGGGGGGGGTATTTAGAGGGGTAGAATGAGGGGGGGTCAGAATGAGGAGGGGGTTGAGGATGAGGAGGGAGGTTGAGGAGGGGGTTGAGGATGGGGGGCTTGAGGTTGAGGAGGGAGGTTGAGTTGGGAGTTGAGGATGAGGAGAGGGGTTGAGGTTGAGGAGGGAGGTTGAGGAGGGGGTTGAGGAAGGGGGGTTGAGGTTGAGGAGGGAGGGAGGGAGGTTGAGAAGGGGGGGTTGAGGTTGAGGAGGAAGGTTGAAGAGGGGGTTGAGGATGAGGAGGGGGTTGAGGTTGAGGAGGGAGGTTGAGGAGCGGGTTGAGGAGGAGGGGGTTGAGGAGGAGGGGGTTGAGGATGAGGGGGTTGAGAAGGGAGGTTGAGGATGAGGAGGGAGGATGAGGAGGGGGGTTGAGGTTGAGGAGGGAGGTTGAGGACGGGGTTGAGGAGGAGGGGGTTGAGGATGAGGGGGTTGAGGAGGGAGGTTGAGGATGAGGAGGGGGGTTGAGGATGAGGGGTTGAGGTTGAGGAGGGAGGTTGAGGAGGGGGTTGAGGATGAGGAGGGAGGTTGAGGTTGAGGATGAGGAGGGAGGTTGAGGAGGGGGTTGAGGATGAGGAGGGGGGTTGAGGTTGAGGAGGGAGTTGGAGGAGGGGGTTGGAGAGGATGGGGTTGAGGATGAGGGGGTTGAGGAGGGAGGTTGAAGATGAGAAGTGTGGTTGAGGAGGGAGGTTGAGAATGAGGAGGGGGGGAAGAGACACAGGGAAGGGAGAGGGGGGAAGAGACATAGGGAGTTTTAAAACATTTCCCAGTTTTGCCTGGGTTTGTCTATAGTCAGCACAGAAATATTTTCATTGGGAAAATTATAAATTTCATGGAACACAATGATTTTGAGAAATTTACAGATATATGACAAATCCTGACTTTTACGGTCTATGTTATCGTACATAAATCAGAACCTGTCTTGACTTAAGGAGCTGCCGATTTGTTTTTCCCTTAGCAAAACTCGTTGATTAGAGATTTCCTGGTTGTAAGCTACCAAAGCCTGTCAGAATGTATCAGATGTCAGGTCCCTTATTGTATCCCCCTGGCTACGGAGACAGGTCAAATAGGTTATTTAGAAAGAAAACGCAAATATTGTGGTCTAGTTATGAATATCTCAGCTAAAAAGTGGGACAGTAGAAAGGCTCAGAAACATGTGAGATATATTAGTATGCAATCTACTCATTACAATGTAGAACAGTTTTATTATATCACAGCCATCAATATTTGACCCCGCTGTCCTTAAAATAAAGAGCAAGCATACCTTTGAGGCAACAAATAAGTTAGTGCATTAATTACTAGATTCCTATGATTTAAGTCCAATGAATAGATGTAAGAAATTAACAGCTTCTTTGTTAAAATTTGGGTACTTCCCTTTACACCTATAAAATATGCTTTAATTACCTCTCATTGCCTTTAACTTGGCATTTGGTTGGCACATTTTACTTTAAGCAGCATTCTGCAATATGCAACATCATTAGTGACTTAACATAATAAACATTGTAAAAGCTGAATAAAACATTTAAACTAGGATTTGAACATTGTTCATCTACTTTAGATATTGTTTTTAAAAATTTTATTTATATATGGAAATATAGAATTATGCATTTATTCAGACACCCACTCTTTTTTGTGTGTAATGTTGGTACAAATATTGTAAATTTAAGAAATCGGACAACTTTATATGTTTTGCATATTAAGGATGCTATCTCATGATCTTTTAAAGACAGCTAGACTATTATATAGCTCTGTATGACGTGCAATTATGCTATTCTTCAAGTTATAAAAATATGGATGGATGTTACACTGAATTGGTGGGTTTGTTAAACCTGGCTTTTACAACATGTGCCAAGGGCCAAACAAAAATCTACATATACAGTTTTAAAATCTATATATGTATATCTTCAGTTGGTTTGAATAGATACATATAAATGATTCAGGTACACACAATTGAGTTGCCTACATTTTTTTCAAATCAATTGAAATATTTTCAAAACATGGCAATATATTTGAAAGCTGAATGTAAAATATGCATTGCAAACTTAATTTCACCCAAAACTGCCAGGCAAATGTTTTCATTTTTCTTCACCCTAACACATCCATCATATCATAAATCTTCTGCAAAATATTTATTTATTCAAATGCAAATCACATTACTTGTGAATAGTTTATTAAATATTCTTTATCTTCCCCAACAGACAAAATTAAAAGAAACATAAAACACCTTTTTATTTGCTTGCATACTAACACTATATTATGATTACAAGGGGCACTATTGCAACTAATCTCAATAAAATACCCAAACTGTCAAGAATAATATTAGCCACTTGCAAATGCCTTGAACTCATAAATTTGGCTTCAGGTGTTTTTAAAAAAAAATATTTATATGCATTATATTGACTTAAGAATTAATTAGTGCCAATAAGTAATATTTGCCGAATATGTAGCAATATTAAGAGTGATTTTAAGTGTGTATAAATATACAAATTGGGCAATAGAATAGAGCCCTATGTTTGGAACAACTGTATAAAAAGATTAAAACCCATGTAGGCTAATTACAGAATAAGAATACTTGACAACCTTTTGTGAGAAAAGTAAATTATTCAACATCAGCTGTTTTTAATTCTTGGCATTTGAATATAGTTATTTAAATAAGCATTGAATTACTTGGATTTAGGAAACACATGTTGAGTTAATGAAGTCATTAAACATGTCTTTTAAGATTTCTAAGGTTATTAGAGGATTAGATAAATAGATGTTCTAATACATTTCAATCAACTTTGGCATGTTTAAAACGGAAGTCCTATACCATCACACATTGTAACAACGACGATAATCGTATAAATGCTTTTTTCTTGGCTAAATAGAATTTAGAAAATCACTGCTATATATTTTTATTTTGAAGGCAAGGATACTTGTTTATTTGGTAGCCAATGAGAAGCATGACTAGCATTCATTTAAATAGTTAATTTTACAGTCCAGGATAAGCAAAGTTTTTGATCAGCACCTTTTTATGCATCTATGAAGATAGTTGAGTGTTCTTCAGCCACATGGTTCTTGTCTCCCCAAAATATTTTTTTGCTTCTGCCCAAGACAAAATGAATCCTCTACAGAACAATAAATCTGGGAAAGAGAACTTAAAGGGACTCTGTCACCCCAATAGGTATTTTATTTAATTTTAAAGAGCATTAAAAACTGGCAGTACTAGTACTAGTGGTTTTTCTCTACAGTAAATGCTTTATGATAGAAAAAGATAACAGATTGGGAAAGAAAAGATATTTATTCAAGAAAATTGTGAATCCCAAGGCAACCTTTCATGCCAAAGTAGGCATGATAAAATAAAAAATTGTTATGGGCTTAACAGAAGCAGATCAGAAAGAAGACATTGCAGGAATATAAAGAATATCTATACAAGAAGGATCTTAACAGCATTCATAAACTCAATACTTTGTGCAATTAGCTGGAGCCAGACATGTTGGAGAGTGAAGTGAGATGGGCCCTAGGATGTCTTGCTGATAATAAGGCTGCAGGAGGTGATTAAATCCAAGCGGAACAGTTCAAAATCCTACAAAATGATGGTGTGAAATTGTTGCTTGCCTTATGCCAACAAATTTGGAAAACCCAACAATGGCCAATAGACTGGAAAAGGTCAGTCTACATCCCAATCCCAAAAAAGGCAGTGCCAAAGAGTGCTCCAATTATCGCACAATTGCACTCATTTCACATGCCAGTAAGGTAATGCTTAAAATCCTACAAGATTGGCTCCAACAGTATATGACCAGATAACTACCAGATGTGCAAGCACAAGAGATCAAATTGCTAATGTCCACTGGATAATAAAGAAAGCAAGATAGTCCCAGAAAAACATTTACCTCTGCTTCATAGACTATTCTAAAGTATTTGACTGTGTGGATCACAACAAAATGTGGCATGTCCTTAAAGAGATGGGAGTACCAGACAATCTCACCTGCCTCCTGAGGAATCTGTATGTGGGCCAAGAAGCCACGGTCAGAACTGAACATGGGACAACAGAATGGTCCAAGATTGGGAAAGGAGTGCAGTAAGGTTGTATATTGTCATCTTATTTATTAAACCTATACGCTGAATGCATCATGCGTAAGGCAAGGCCGGACAAATCCAAAGCATGAATTGGGTAAAATATCAACAATCTCAGATACACAGATGATACTACTCTGACTGCTGAAAGTGAAGAGGAACTAAATGACCTATTGATGATGGTGAAAAGTACAAAAGTTGGCCTGCTGCTCATCATTAAAAACACAAAGATAATGGCAAACAGTAATCTCAGTTCCTGGTAAAAATATAAGGAAGAAGTGGAGGCAGTGACAGATTTTATGTTCCTGGGTTCCAAGATCTCTGCAGGTGGTGATTGCAGTCATAAAATTGAAAGACATTTACTTCTGGGGAGGAAAGCTATGGCAATACTGGACAAGCTATTAACAAGTTAATATATATTACGCTATCAACAAAGGTCAACATATTTAGAATTAAGTAATTCACAGTAGTAACATATGAATGTGAGAGCTGGACCATAAAGAATATTGAGCGCCATAGAGTTGATGTCTTTGAATTTGATTTTGGAGATAACTGTTCCTTGGACTGCAAGAAGATCCAGTCATTCCATACTTCAGGAAATCAAGTCAAACTGTTCACTGGAAGGTTCAATCATGAGTTTAAAGCTCAAATATTTTCACAATAACATGAGAAGACAGGATTCCCTAGAGAAGACTCTGATCCTGGAAAGACTGAAGGCACGCGAAGAAGGGGGCACAAAGGTGGAAATGGATAGATGAGATAATTGAAGCAATTAACATGAGCTTGATGGAGCTCAGAGGGACAGTGGCTGACAAATGTGCCTGGCGTGCTTTGATTTGTCGTGTCATGATTGAACAACAGCAGAATCCTTTCTGAGAGGCTTAGAACAGATATTGCTGCTCCTGAATGCTAACGTGTGGCTCAGAGTGCTTGATAAGGGTGTGAGAGTAGTCTAACTGCCGGATAATATTGCAGGTCTTTATTTTGGCCACTACAGTGACAGACAAGCAGACTATAATACTATTTAGCACATCAAAGCAGCTAATTTATATATATGAGCCACTTACTGGCAAATAAAAACAGTAAGAACAACATGTCACATCCTAGGATTGATTTACTTTAGAACAAAATGCATAATACAACATATTTTCATTCTCTTTAAGAATGACTCAGACCATTTTTAAAAAGTAATTTTAGATTTTAAAACTTATACTGGAAGTTTAGTGTTTTGAGCTCCAGGAAATCTTCTTCTCTCCATCCCTTATCAGATGTGTAGGGGGTGGGAAAGGGTTTGCATAAATAGAAATTACTGATAGCAGTTTTTATGTTTTTTCTTGATAGCATTCTTCATGTGCCTACTGCCCTGCTGCTGATATTTTAGGCAAACACAGAGTGGTTAGAAAAAAGGGATTTTAGACACTTTTCTATCTAGCCTTTGTCTTTCACTCCCTAAAAATAGGGGATGGGAAGAAGTATGTGTCCTGGAAGCTTTCATGCTTTCATATGTAAGTTTTAAAAACTGCACCTTTAACATATGTGCTTTATACTCTATGGCAATCAAATGGAATGTTAAAACTGCAGAAAAATATTAGCACACTTGTAATTTGCATGGGATGTACCATTCATACAGATATATGTTATCTAAATAGCTTTTGACATAATTGCGTTACAGCTTATTGGCTGACATTGACATGCCTCACTATACCATTACATATTTAAAGTATTTGATTAAACAATGGGACACATTTTTTTTTTTAGAAAGCGTTCAGTGAAACAGTTTAAAATGACTTTTATGAGATATGACAAAGATAAATGTGCTTTCCGTATGACATTGCAGTATACCCAGAACCCATTATAGTTTGCTTTGCTGTGCTCACCTGTATGAACATTTTCTTTGTGCTTTTTCAGTGTATCTTTGCTTCTGAATCTCTTCCCACAGCTATCTGCCTTACATATGAATCGTGCATCTCCTTTGCAGGCTTCTTTATGTTGTTCAAAACTATATGAAATAACCATAATAAATAAATAAATATAAATGAAGCATAGGTCCCATAAAGCATTCTGTATATTAATATACATTTTAAAGCATGCATCATAGTAACACTTTAAGTCAATTCATGCATTACCTATAAAGGAGGTAAGGAAGGACTTCTTTTTCTTGGTTAGGTGTCAAAAGAAGAAGGCTAGGAAGCTTGAAAGTAGACATGCAAGGGGAAGCCAGAAATTAGACAGCAGTTCAGTAATTCAAATATAAAACCTCAATGCTGAGCTGAAGGAGGTATTGCAAACAGAGCATTGAAAACTTCCTGCTGTGTCTCCGGAGCTGATGTTCTCTGTGCATTGCAGTACACTACAGAAGAAAAATACAATGTCACTGTATGCCAACCAGCACGAAAAGAGACATGAGACATACCAAATTATTATTTTATAAACTGTAAAAAATGCACGTGGTTCATATTGCTTTACTGGTTATACATGTATTATTTCACATAATGCGCCTGATGCGCTGAAGAGTGACAAGTTCAGAACAATAGAAGATTTGACAACAGCAAGATTTGTCAACACTGCACCCTTTAGTAGGCATGGTCCGTTATGTTCTGCATATTAAGAGACAAATAAATAGTGAGAGAACGTCATTTGTTTTGAAAAAGATGATAGACTAATTGTGGCAAGTGAAAATAGACTTTGATCAGATGAACAGCGACACAATTGCCCACTCCAGATAACAGAAGGGGGTCACATGGAAAGGCGCTGAGCTATTAGGCAGGCAGTTGTCCACCAACATGCTCAAACAATATACATTTCCTAATCTATGATATAGTTGGTTGTGAAACGCGTTTGCTAACATGAAGTACTTCGTAGCAGCCTACGTGCTGGATGTTACAATACAGTTATTTAAATTAAAGATGGTTACTAAATATACTTTTGTAATAAATTCTGGTGAAATTAGGCATACCAAATTCTATTTATGGTTTGCTTTTTTACAACAGTAAAACATAATAAAGAAAAATAGTCTGATAGTTAGACAAATACAAAAGCAACAAAAGACAGGAGAACTGGCCCATAATTTTGATAGTACTCACTGTCGCTGCAGAGCCTGCTTTACTGGGAATTTTTTCCCACAGTTCCTGCATTTGAACTCCTTTTCTTCACTAGGCTTCTGATGCAGAGCTTGAAGGTGTTCTGCTAGAATTTCCTGGCTTGGAAAACTTGACTCGCAATGGGGACAGCCATAGCCCTCCTTATAGGTAAAATAATCTAAAAAATGTAATCCAACATTATGTATAAATAATTTGGTTGATATAAGTTTATTTAGAGCAACACATTCATGAAACAAAATATATAGAAATTATCTAGTTTATTTTCACTCTAAATTCTTTTTTCAACCAGGCAAATATTATCACAAAGCAAATGGAATAATCAAATATGTAGTAATATTTTAGTTTCTGTTACATTTTCTGTAAACTGGTACATTATATGCAGAAACACTAAAACACATTTTTGGCTTTTCCTGTATTCATAGCTTTTTCAAAATGCCACTTTACAGAGAAACCTAAAAACACCATAGTATGCATTATCTAATCAAACTATAGACTAGACCACTTTTCCTGTGCAACTCTCCTTTTGTCACAAATACTACAAATATAACTATTAAGCTCTACTACCAGGGATCTTAACTCTTATTATCAGTATTCTTAAAATTTCCATCATCATAACTATCATGTTTCTTTCTATACCCCTGTTATACTGCATGCTGTAAAATGTTGGTGTTATATAAAGAATAATGTTTGTACCTTTTTCACCTGGCTGCTGTGCTTCTTTTGTGCTTTCTTCCTCTTCTTTGTTTACAGCATTAATATGTTCCTCATTTTCTTCTTCAGCTTCCTCCATGTCACTATCCAGGTAGCCAATGAGTAGTTCTGTATCTGTTTCTATATCATCAATAGCAAGGTAGAATATATTTTCTCCTTCCTGAACATTCAACAAAAAACAAGGGAAGCATTCATAGAAATGATGTGAGAAAAGAGTTTATCTTTTGTGAGACAACTTGCACTAAAAACTGCTGTTTCCCCCAGTCTTTAGGCTGGAGCTCCTACTAACCATGGGCTCTATTCTATTAGCTGCTCGCAAATGCTTCCAACTCTTAAAATTGGCTGTGGGTGTTTTTTTCTATAAATGTATAGATGTATTCTGTTGATTCAAACTCGCAATTTAACTCCTTAATCCTAAAACTCGTAAACCCTGCCTTTTTCAGTAGGATTTCTGGGGGCGTGATCATATGATCTGACTATAATTAAGCAAACCCGTAATTCACTTCTTAGACACAGCCAATAGTAAATGAGATCATCATCATGGCATCAGTAAAACATATAAGTTACAATCTACAATCGGAGGCTACAAATTAATTAGTGCCAATAAGTAATATTTGTCGACCAGGCTCACAATCAAGCAATCTATAAAATGCATTAGGTCATGTGGGCTTCATGATATGTATTAACCCTTTTGAATCCTTGGATCAATATTACTCAAAAAAATTAGTTAAAAATAATATTTTTTAAATGGATATTTGTGGGCTTGAGACTGTTGTGCAATTAATTCGCATGCCTTCCCATGCGTTTAAAATACAGTAGTGTGTGTTTAATTGCTGTTATAGCTTTAATAAGTGTTTGAAAAAACCCTTGCGAGTATTTAGAACTCATAATATTTTTGACAGAAAAGTGATTTCATTTGCGGGGTACACTTTATTTGCAAGCTAGACCTAATGGTCTAATAGAATATATTGATTTTGTGTAACTTTAATTATTTAGAGCTCATAATATTCGAGCTGTGCTAAAACTAAAGACAAATTTGCCTGGCGCGTAGTGATTGTGGGCAAGTAACTCATAATAGGATTGCCAGTATGTCATGCCTGTAGCATGCCAAGATACAAGCTGTGCAATACCTTACAGACTGATGCCCTCAGCCTTATAGGCTAGGCGTATTATGCCAGGGGAAAGGGGCCCACTGAGATATAGGTTAACATTGGGGACATTGTGATTTGTGTGTTATACCTTGTTATGCCTGTTAGAAGCATAAGATAGTGGAAATTGCCTAGATACCACTAGGCCCATACTATGGTACCCATGTTTATAGTTGGGGTGTGAGTAAGAACATGATAGGAGTAATGGGATGTTTGCCTATATTGTGCTTTGGGGGCTAGCAATTACAAGGGAAATATTGTATATGCCCAATATTTCCTGGTACTGGACTAGTTCCTTATTAACCAGATAAGGGAAATAACTGACCCCTATGAGTCAAATAACACACATCCAGATGGATATCCTTCAGTCCAGGGCTGGTGTGGATCAAGACTGTGGATTGTTGTTTAATGCAATTACTGTAATTGATGTATTGTTACAGTAGAATGGGTGATTCTCTTAGACTTTCAGGCTGCTAGCTCAGGGAGATAATTAATAGGCATGATATCATATAGTAAGGCGGTAGGAGGGAAGCCTGTCAATCAATCTTACCTGGGCATGAGTAGTAACATGAGCTAGAAGGTGATTGGGGTAACCATGAATGCAAATTTTAATTTATTGGCCTTTTGTTGCTAAGAGTGCGGTATAAATAGGTCTGTTGTTTCAGTAATAAATACTTTTTAACTGGTTCACATAATTAATGTGTGTATTTCGTTATTGATGCTGGAATCCAGATTGCTGGAGTAAGTTATTTTCAGAACTTAGAAATATCTTTATGCTATACAAGACCACAGACATCTCTCAGTTTAACCCAAGGGCTGAAAGTTCTTCCTGTTGTGCAGTGGTAAAATTAACTGCACACCTGTGGGGAGAGGTTTGGGCAATAGGCTCTTATCATACCCCATTCAACATACAGGTTGTCACACTGGTTGGCAGCGGCAAAACCTCTGGAACAAGATACAGAAAGGATGGCACAGTATGGAGAGATGTCTGTGACAGAAGAAAGAGAGATTTTCAAGAGCAGAGGATTCTCCAGGGTAGCAGGGATGACCAAGTCACTTATGGTCGCGGAACTGTTACTGGATGACGAACGATAGATGGAGGCAGAGGATGTAAGCACAGTAACAATAACCCCAATATCACAACCCAGCCTGGAGCTGGTGGAGACAGATGAAGATGAAATCACCCGCAGGTTTCAAAAATGGAAAGAGATCCTCCCGGAGGGAATGACTGTGGAGCAGGCGGTGAACCTCAGAGAAAGGATAAGTCAGGAGGTGGTGCGGGAGGAATACAATAGAAAGCACAGACAGGGTAATGCTAGGCCTGCCCAGAGGAATGGGGTTATGCTACCTCAACTAAAGGTGGCATATCAGAGTTTTAAAATTTTTGTAGAGGGGAAGGACACTATGGATAGGTTCCTGCAGGAGTTTGAGCGACAATGAGACTTGCATGACATTCCACATACAGAATGGGTGAAGTTGCTAGTCAGCAAACTCACTGGGAGGGGCAGTGAGGTGAAAAGAGCTATGTCCACACAACTGGCTAAAGATTATGCGCAAGTGTACTGGGGCCTATTGGCAAGGTACTCTATTACGCCAGAGACATTTTTCAAGTCTCAGATGTGACAGCAAAGGGCCAGGGGATACCTATGCTGAGGTTATGCGTAGATTGAAGAACGCCTGTCAGAAATGGTGGGCAGCTAAATGAGCCACCACAGCAGAGGCGATTCTGGAGGAAGTGGCAATGGAACAGCTGCTGCACCTGTGTCCACCACCAATGACGAGCTTGGCTCCAGGACAAAAAAAAACAACCACAGGGGATGAGGCAGCAAGTATGGCGGATCATTTTGTGGACACTAGAGGGGAAGAGCTGGGCCACGGAACCCCACCGGTGCCTACTCATGGACATTTCCAAACAGGGGGACTGCTGAAATTAAAGCTGGAGCCCGGCGCCTTGCATTGACTCAGGCACCAACGTTCACCAAGGCAACAGACATTCTGGGTGGGGCGCTCAACCTCTGCCTCCAACATATGCTATGGATCCGAGCAGCAGGAATACCAGAGGGGAGTGTTATGGGTGCCAGCAGCCGGGGCATATGCTCAGGGATTGCCCTCAACAACCCTCTAGACGAGTGGAGACCACTGCTAGACCAGTGCATTTTCTGGGTGAGTGGGACCTAGCCATAGGGCACTCCAACGTAGCTCAGCCAGAGCCAGAAGAAGCTGAGTGGTGTGCCCACCTCCACACTCTCCAGAAGAAACAGAAGTACCACGAGGGACAGAATTTGCAACCTGTTTGGGTACAAGGGCGTAAGGTGACTGGCTCCAGGGATTCAGGAGCCGCAGCCATGGTCGTACACCCTGACTTTGTTCCATATTCTGCAAAATTACCTAAATACATGATGGTGATGGTCACTGGGGGGAGAAATTGTTATCACAGTTGCCCGGTTGCATTTGGATTGGAGCACTGGGAAAGGGATCCAGGAAGTGGGGAAGGGTTGCCAGATGAAGTTTTGTTGGGCAATGATCTAGGGCACATGGAAAGTTGATATGTGTACCCTATCACCAGGGCTCAGGCCAAGATAGCAAGGACTACCAGTGAAAACCAGGATCAGACGGAATATCCAGACCCTGAGGTAAGTCAATTGCCTGCTACAAATTTAGGAGGAAGCTGGGCTAGCATAGAGGAATTAAAAGCAGCATTAGCCCAGGATGAGACGCTGGCTGGGGTAAGAGGGAAAGCAGATAGGCAGGAAATAATGGTAAGAGAAAGATAGTTATAAATGAGACAAGAGATTGCTAAGTAGGATGAGGAACAGGGTGGCAGAGAACCAGGCAAGCAGATGGTGGTCCATCAGAAGTATAGAAGTAGCTTATTGGCTTGGCACATGAGGTCCCTTTGGCTGGGCATTTAGGGGTAAAAAAGACCAGACTCCACATAACTGGGGTGTTTTATTGGCCTGCGGTAAACAAGGATGTGAAGAATTATTGTAACTCTTGTGATGCCTGTCAGCGCCATGGACGCTTTGGGAAGGGAACTAGAGCTCCCATGCAATCCAGGCCTAGAGCTCCCCAGCAATCCATGCCTGTGGATATTGTAGGTGCTTTGGCTAGACCTAGCAAGACAGGGAAACAGTTCATAGTTACCATAGTGGATTATGCCCCTCGGTATCCAGTAGTTTTAGCCCTGTCCAATATATCAGCTCCCAAGGTAGCAGAAGCTTTAATGAGGGTATTTTCAATGAGAGGATTTCCCCAAGAGATCTTATCTGACCGAGGAACTCAGTTCATGGCCAAGGTTACTGAACAACTATGGACCTTATGTGGTATAAAGCATATCACATCCTCTCCCTATCATCCCCAAAACAATGAACTCTGTGAAAGATTTAATGGAACTCTGAAACAAATTATCTGTGCTTTTACGTTTCAGGAGAAAGACTGGTAAAAGTTATTACCCTATCTACTCTTTGCCTATAGCAGTAGTGAACTGGGTTTTCTCCATTTGAGCTCCTGTATGGCAGACAAATCAGAGGTCCATTAACATGATAAGGGAAGGTTGGGAGGGGGATGTGAAAGGCATGAGGTGCCAGTAGCCACCTACAGTGCCTTGCAAAAGTATTCACCCCCTTGGCATTTTTCGTGTTTTGTTTCCTCACAACCAGGAATTAACATGGATTGTTTGAGGATTTGCATTTTTTAATTTATAGAACATGCCCACATCTTTGAAGATGTTTTTTTTTATTGTGAAGCAAACAACAAATAGGACAAAATAACAGAAAATGTCACCTTTTGCAGCAATCACAGCTCTAAGTCGCTTTGGATAAGTCTCTATGAGCTTACCACTGGGATTTTTACCTATTCCTCCTTGCAAAACTGCTCCAGCTCCTTCAAGTTGGATGGTTTGCGCTTGTGAATAGCATTATTTAAATCTGACCACATATTTTTTATTGGATTGAGGTCTGGGCTTTGACTAGGCCATTCCAATACATTTACATGTCTCCCCTTAAACCACTCAAGTGTTGCTTTAGCAGTGTGTTTGGGGTCAGTGTCCTGCTGGAAGGTGAACCTCCGTCCTAGCCTCAAATCACGCAGAGTGGTACAGGATTTGCTCAAGAATATCCCTGTATTTAGCACCATCCATCTTTCCCTCAACTCTGACCAGTTTCTCAGTCCCGGATGCTGAAAAACATCCCCACAGCATGATGCTGCCACCACCATGTTTCACTGTGGGGATGGTGTTCTTTGGGTGATGTGATGTGTTGGGTTTGCGCCAGACATTGAGTTTTCTTTGATGGACGAAAAGTTCAATGTTAGTCTCATTAGACCTGAGCACCTTCCTCCATACAGATTGCAAATTTGAATTGATTGGCCTTTTGTTGCTAAGAGTGCGGTATAAATATGTCTGTTGTTTCAGTAATAAATACTTTTTAACTGGTTCACATAATTAATGTGTGGATTCCGTTATTGATGCTGGAATTCTGATTGCTGGAGTAAGTTATTTTCAGAACTTAGAAAGATCTTTAAGCTACACAAGACCACAGACATCTCTCAGTCTAACCCAAGGGCTGAAAGTTCCTCCTGCTGTACAGAGGTAAAACGAACCGGTCACACCTGTGGGGAGAGGTTTGGGCAATAGGTTCTTATCATACCCCATTCAACATATTATTATACCCCATTCAGCATACAGGTTGTCACAGAGTAGCTAATAGAATCTCTGGTAAGATTAAGGGCAGTGTTAAGAGTGTATAAATATACGAATTGGGAAAATAATAGGGCCCCATTTAAAGCTATAGCAGTGCACTGCACCAGGATGTGCTAGTAAAGTAGAGCAGTAGATAGGCAGATGAAGGGAAGTCTGCTTCTAAGCTTTAGTCTATAAAGATGGAAGAAAATATATCTACTTTCAGTGTCTGTTTTCAAATAAAAGATCTTTTTTTTTAAATCACAAATTAAAAAAGGTTGTTTTTACTGGTCTTTACTACTTACTTTTATGAAATCTGAACCACTACAAACACTTTTTAAAATACAAAACATTTAACTTTGTGCATGAAGTAACAGTGGACAGGAAGAAAAGTGTTTGGTAGAAGGTGGGGTATGAAACAGGAAAAATAAGGGAGACTACAACAGGAGGGTATGCAATGGGTAGGTAAGTGGAATGGTATGGGAGAATGAAGGGTGATAAGAGACTGACAGCAGGTGAGACAAGTGGCTGGTGATCATTGTTGGCAATTACATATTGTCAACATTAGTTCTAAAGACTGAAAATATAGACTGTATTCATCTGCTCTGGACAGTGTCAACTTCATCTAGATATATGGAGTTACGCTGATGAATAAAGGCAGCTCAGTATCCTGCTTCATTAGGCAGGGGTCATGTTCTCTATAGGCATGCAGCCCAAATAAACTAATGCTCAAGTCGCAAATTGTAAGCTATTCAAATAAATGAAGAGGACTTCTAGTTAGCTGCATCATCCATTCATCATACATTTTGTTGACGTAAACTATGGCTATAAATGTATTCTTTTCTAACGTATAAAATACAGCACAATGCAATAGTGTACACTTTATTTAAAAAAAAAAATCTAATAATAATAATAACTTTTATTTGTAATGCGCCAACAGATTCCATAGCTCTGTATGGGGTAAAGTATAAGTCAAAAACAGTTCTAACACATTGCAAATGAATGGAGGGCCCGTTTTTGAGCTTAGACTCTAATGTACATACTGGTACAGGAGGGTGATAGATGCAATGTGCATATTAAGGATGAAGGTGATAAGCTTCTTTAAACAGATATGTTTTTAGTGAGGTTTTGAAGGTTTTGAGGCAGGGAGATTCTAGTGGAGCGAGGCAAGTGTTGGGACATCCTAATCAGTAGTTGGCGGCTTGGAAACACAGGCCCAAACAGAATTCTGTGGAACTCGTACTGCATGTAAGACACACACACAATCAGTCTCAGTACTAATTCCGTTTATTGCTACGTCATTGCATAGAATTTATACTTGCAAAAGAAGGCGGATATTAGCAGCATCTTTACGGGTCATGTTAGTTGGTACAAGGACAAATAATCAGGTGTTTGTCTGTTTCTAGAACAACTAGAAATGTTTTGTGTTTTAGTAAGGTCGAAAAACATCCCAAGGATAGGCACATGATATTATGGTTAGGCTATGTGTCAGCAAAATATGTTAACCCCTTCATCAGCAGAATATTTTAACCCCTTCATTCCCCTCTTAGATCACAACGTGATCTTTATTTGGGATGTAAGCAGTGGTGTATATATATGATAGGAAGCGAACTGAGACACTGGAAGGTGATAGACCCTCAAGGGTATCAGTACATGAGATATACCTGTGACCGTGTTGGTGTTAAGTCACAGTATTTAGCTGAAAATTCTTAGGAATAAAGCCTTGCAGCATGTAATAAAAGCACAAAGGAATACAAGGGAAGTAATGACAGAGTAAACATAATTATCATCAATATAAGAACAACATTCTTTACCTATTAAAGCACACACACCGCCTTTGGAAGCTAAAACATAATCTAAAGCCATTCTATTCTACAAAGTGACCATTCTAAATTTGCACCTGCTCCTAGTTTAGTTTCGCAATTGCTTCAGCGGAGTTAATCAAGGCCCTCTGTACTAGTAGAGAAAGGATGGATAGTTCTACCTGTAGTTTCCCTACACCTACATGTGGGAAGGTTATACCTAGGGTGTCTAGGAATATTTTCCACTCCCACTTCTGACACCAGTTTGTTGGGACATCCTAATCAGTAGTTGGCGGCTTGGAAACACAGGCCCAAACAGAATTCTATGGAACTCGTACTGTATGTAAGACACACACACAATCAGTCTCAGTACTAATTCCGTTTATTGCTACGTCATTGCATAGAATTTATACTTGCAAAAGAAGGCGGATTTTAGTAGCATCTTTACGGGTCATGTTAGTTGGTACAAGGACAAATAATCAGGTGTTTGTCTGTTTCTAGAACAACTAGAAATGTTTTGTGTTTTAGTAAGGTCGAAAAACATCCCAAGGATAGGCACATGATATTATGGTTAGGCTATGTGTCAGCAAAATATGTTAACCCCTTCATCAGCAGAATATGTTAACCCCTTCAGCAAGGAGTTCCAAAGATTTGGGGCAGCAATAGAAAAATCTTGAAAGTGGGAGTGAGAGGAGGTGATAAATGAGCAGGACAGAAGAAGGTCATTAGCAAAATGAAGAGAGTGGGTGGGGGAGTATTTTGAGACAAGACCAGACATATAAGAGAGTGCAATATTGTTGAGGGCTTTATTCATTAGAGTCATGATTTTAAATGTTATTCTGGAGGCCATGGAAAACCAATGGAGTGACTGACCGAAAAGTGCTTCAGACACTGATTGTTGATTTTGGTAAATGAGGCTTGTGAAGGCATTCATTATGGATTGGAGTGGAAAGAGAGAAGATTTTGTCATTGATTGTATGTGAGGAATGAAAGAGACGGCAGAATCCAAGACAGCAGGCCTGGGAGATGGGAGTGATGATGGTATTGTGAACAGTACGAGATATTTGAGGAGTGGAAGCTGTGGTAGAGGGTGGGAAGATTAGGAGCTCAGACTTTGACATGCTGAGTTTGAGTTGGTGGGTGGGCATCCAGGAGTGTATGCCAGAGAGGCAGACATAATATGAGTATATGATAACAATTAACAATTTTACTCCGTGTATTTGTTGTATTAGTCCGTTTCCAAAGATTTCTTGTTTACTGTCCTGGATGGGATCTGTCATCAACTGTGCATGTGGACTACTTAGAATGTCATCATCATCAAAAAGACTGATTGTTTACAATTTGTTTATTTATTTTCTGGGTACACATCAATTTGTTTGATTGGGTTCTACACAACAATATTTCACCTGGCCTTAAAGTATTTATCCCTTCATGAAAAACAGACAAATATGTATAAGTTAAACTATATAACATACGTGTATGTAAAAATGTTACAGTCTAACTTTAGCATCATCTTTGTAGCAAATACTAATTGTATAGGAGGATTTATGGCTTCCTTGGTAATTTTGACAAACAAGCTTTTTTTTTTTTTTTTTTGTAAATAAGCTCAAAGAAAGCAGACTGAATCATCTGTCTCATTTTAAATTGGCATATCATATTGAATTTTCTGCTGTATTAAAGCTATAAGCTTTGGACATCACCCAAAGAAACAAGAGTAAACGATGCTTACCAAAAAAGGACTTCCAAAAGCCATCATAAATCTTAGCGTTTATCTGATCAGTGTTCAGTTAAGTTAATTGAAATTTCTCTAGGGTCTGATAAACTGTAGCTTATTTGTGATAAGCATTACAATGCACGGACATAATCATATTTCTAATTTAATCTAAAATTTACTGAATGAGCCATACATAAAAAGAGATTTCCAGTACAGAAAATAAGAATAAAAAATTCTAACTTGGAAAAACTTTTTAACAATTCACATTCTTTGTTCCCTCATTTTATAAATATAAATATATGAGTTTTCCTATCAATCTGATTTAGAAGATACTAGGGGCCTCATTCTATTAACGGCCGTAGGAGGTGCGGGGCCGCAAGGACCGGCCGCAAGCTATTCGGCTATTCTATTCCCCTCAGGCCGGGGATTCCGGCAGGCTTGCGGCCGGCGCCTTGCTATCCCTTGCGGCCGCTCGCGCCGGAGGAAAGCCTTTGATCTAAAACGGCCGCAAGAGTTTCGGCCGCAAGAAAAGCCCGGTTGCTATTCTATTACTCCGGGAACCCTCTCTGCAAGGCTAAAAGCGAGCCGCAGCTTACTTGCAGGAAAAAGGTCCCACTAGCACCAATTAAGCACATTATAAAGCTCACATTATAAACACTCAAATCCGTAAAAAAAATATTTTTTAATTTAGGTCAAAAATCCATGTAAAAAGTCCCGAGGGCTTGGAGCACCTCAGACCCGCCCACGCTGCGGCCGGAAAATAAACAGTTAATGTAAACTCGGATTTGGGCTGATGTGCAAGCTTGAGAGGGGGTTGCTATTAATCCTCATGTCCCCCAATATGATCCCTAGCATTTACAGATCTGTACAGTGCCGTCTTGAATTTATTTTTGCGTTTTAAGTTTTCTGAGTTTACGGCCGGTTGCAAGATATACGGCCGGCCGTAAGGGGAGATCCTTGCGGGGCCGTATAATTGAATTCCAAGATAACGGAACCCCCGCAAGGAATCGCAGCCTTGCGGCCGTTTTACGGCTGATAATAGAATGAGGCCCTAGGTATTTTATTATCTGTCATAATCCAAACACTAATTATCTACATTTCACCCACACAGTTTTCATCAAATTCCAATTAAACTATATTTGACAAAAGAAGTAATTACAATTAAACCTTTCAATCATTAGGATTTAAATATCTGATAACGGTGACAATGTAATATGATATGGTATAAATAATTGAATTTACACAGCTTAATATTATTAAAATATGTCTCCCTCGGCAGCATTAATAAAGCAATTTATTCATAACCAGCACAAAGACAAATAGACAAATTATGTGCAATGTTTTTATTTATGCACTATGGTAATTGAAAAAGATATATAGGACAGATCTTCCTATACTAACTAAGGCCCTCATTCAATTGCAATTTGGCCAATTGAATAGGGGTCTAAATAAGCACATAACATATTTTTTTAAAGAAGTTTTTAGTTAGTAAACATCTATCCAAAGGCAAGGTTATCACTAACTAAAAACTTATTTAAAAAATATATGTTATGTGCTTATTTAGAGCACTATTCAATTGGCCAAATTGCAATTGAATGAGGGCCTAAGCCTTTACCCAACAAGATAAAAAGACATTATTTAAGAATGAAGCCACCATACCTTACAGTGTAAAGACAGACAAGGCTGATGAAGCTCATTATTTTAAGAGATGTGTCTCCCAACATGTTAGCCAATTGATCATATTATACAATGCAAAATTAGATTTGATTAGCCATCTGAAACTTCATCACAACTGGGTAAATAGTGATGTTATAGGAATATTATATATTATTTAACTCATTTTCAACTTTTATAAATTGCACATTTTCTCTGCAACATTTCGGCCAGCCTACAACATTTTAAAAATGCCCATTAGGATTTTTATTTAACAGGTTCTTAGTGGTCATTTGGTCAGTCGTAGATTTAATTTCTATACCACATTACCTGCGACTTGATATCCTATGTGTTCAGGCTACTTAATGGCTAAAAAACGCAAATGCGGCATATTTATTTGCACCACAGTCTAATTTTTGTAACTTAAAACATAAGTGAACTAAATTATGGTAAATGACCATTGAAGCTTGTGGAAGCCGTTATGTTTTTGAAGTATTAAAGAATTATACTTTAAATTAACATATATTTAATTGTATCAGACTGTGCTTGTGGCAGAGGGCTTCCACATTGGATGCTGTTGTTTCTGTTGACTTGGATCCTGAGGGTGTGTTCTACTATTTCAGCTATACAGAAAGTGATGGAGAGGTGAGAGAAAGAGAAGAAGTTGGAGAATTTGCTTCTTGCATCTGACATATTTGTCCTTCCGCCTAACATGCTCAGAAGCAGTTGGTTTATGTTCATGGCTTTTAGACATCCGCTAATGTTGTTGATGATTTTCTTAAAAAGTTGGGGATCTGTAAATATTTTTTATTTACTTTCATTTTTAATCAATAGCGCACACCAGTAAAAAATAAATTAGCCTGCCGAAACACTCTTTGCCTATTTATGTGGAACTTTTAGAACCCAGTCCTACTCTCAGACCAGTGGGATAAAAAGTCGAAAAAGTCATGAAGGGGTGTGTTCTTTAAGATAACTGTTAAGACTTCCCCAAGCATCATGTTAATAAAGACTGTTCTTGCTCATAAAACATCTCCAGTACCCTCTTCTGTTTTAGAACATGGGGCCCTATTCTATTGCCCAATTAAAAATATATACATATTTAAAATCACTCTTAATATTGCCACATATTCTATTAGCTACTCGCAATCCGATTACGAGTTACGAACCCGCAAATTTGACCTTACAACTCCTTGGTTTTAGCACAGTTTGAATATTACGAGCTCTAAATAATTAAACCTACACAAAATTGATATTGTATTAGCTCTAGCTCACAAATAATGTCTGGCCCGCAAAAGAAAAAAAAGACCTACATTTCTGTCAAAAATATTATGAGTACTAACTATTACTCGCAAGGGCTTTTTCAAACACTTATTAGAGCTGTAACAGCAATTAAACACACAATGCTGTACTGTAAAAGTACAGGAAGGCATGGAAACAGATTAGAATTATTGCAACAACAAAATATTATTTTAAAATGTTATTTCTGAGTAATATTGATCCCGGTACTCAAGTAGTTAATAAATATCATGAAACTCACGTGGACTAAACAGATGATCTAATGCATTTTATAGATTGCTAGAGTGCTTGATTACGAGCCAGATCGGCAAATGTTACTTATTGTCACTAATTAATTCTTACCTCCAATTTCAGATTGTGTTTAACGTTCATGTTTTACTGAAATCATGATGAGTCTAAGAAGCAAATTAAGGGCTTGCTTAACAATTGTCAGATCATACGATCATGGCCCCTGAAATCAGGCTTAAAAAGGCAGGGTTTACATGTGGAGGCGGTAAGACGTAATTTGCGGGCTTGAGTAAATAGAATACATCTAAACAGCTAGAGAAAATAACACCCGCAGCCAAAATCACAGGTTAAAGTCATCTGCAATCTTCTAATAGAATAGGGCTCACGGTCAGTACCAGAACGCGACATCCACAATTAAGTAAAAGAGCACCCAGTTTATATAAAGAAGTTACAGGAGCACCGCAGCATCACTCAAACCAATAAAAGTATAATTATTAGTGAACTTGCTAACTGTGGCACCCATTGGGTTAATTGTGAGCTAGTGAGGAGAGGTGTGTACCAGAAGCAAAACAGCTCAAAACACTGATACAAATAAGAGCTTATTAAAATTTTACTTATGGGCAACATTTATGACATAGCCTCTGAAAAGTTAATTAGCATTACATATCCGTTTAAATGTCTCACTGAAAAGTGTTTATTTCAGAAGTTTACCTTGAAATAAGGATTTGTTTCTCCTCCAACAATTAAAACATCAAGCAGACAGCCTAATTCCGTCCTCCGAGTATCCTTGACACAAATTCTAGCTCCTTTTTACAACTTGTACTGCATTACAAGTTAATCTTCTCTTTGTAGTTATAAAGTCTACAGTAGATTTGCTGTTTTCACCAAGCAGTTTTGCAATATGTAAATTCAAATAAGTAGCTTATCACAGTGCCCTGACATTTTCTATAAGATACTGCTAATTCTGCCTGTTATACTGAGATAGTCTGGTGACACGTTGTTAGGGTAACAACAAAATAATCCTGTTGTTAAGGGAAAATACAGGTGTCATTAAATGTACTAATTTATTCTACATGGAAATGGTATAATTGACATTAACATTAACGGACTATAGAAGATATGGTAAACTCATGATTATGAAGCACTTACCAACAAAGAATATTAGCCATGAGCATAAACTAATTTTTCAAGAAAATATTTATATTTTTCTGCTTGTGCCTAAAATATTCCATGCTTCTGTCTTCCACACTTCCTGCTAGTGGTGAATCTCCTCCTGAGGTGGATCTCTTTTTATTATCTATTGAGGAGTTGAAGGAGGGGGAGGAAGGTGGGACGGGGTGTTGTTGACTCATTGACTCATGATTCAGATAAGGATTTACCATTTGACATCATTCTCCTCCACCACATGCTCAATAGAAGGCAGTCACAAGTAAATTTGATAGCTCTATTTGTCCTGCTCTGTACTCCTGATGCATTGGAAAGGAAGAATCACTGTCATGACAGCTTCCATGCACTAGCAGATTCTGCTAAAATGATAATTTTCTCTGAAAACATTTTAATGCCCATGGTTATACCATTCCTAATGATGTTATCTTTTTCTTATTCACAAACAAGAAGATTATTTAATTATGTGGTAAATAGAAGGCTGACATTTTTGTAATTAGTATAATTAATACATATATTTGGTATTAGAAACAAATAAATACAGCTGTTTACAATTCTGAAAAATATTATGGAATATAAAGGAACACAGGGAAAACATTTTAGCAATTGAATGTTATTAAACATATATATTTAGTAGGTTAAACTTAAATAGCAATGAATCAACCTTGTTGACTGCCCTACATGCATCTGTATGTTACTGATTGCTGCTTAGCTTCAATATTCTCTAATAAATGGAAAAAAAGTAAGTGTCACCCATTTTTCCATTTCCATAAATACAACGTACCAATATATTGTCATGTTGCACTTGGTATGCATTTGTACTGTTGGATTTATACTGACAGACTATCACAAGTAGGTATCTCCCACATGAATCAGCAAGTATGCATGTTACCAAGCTTAAGATACATAGGATTGTTGGCAAAATATTTAAGATAGACAATGCTTGTTTTTAGCTATTACGTCTACACATTTGAGTAAACTGACCTGGATAGCTGCCAGGTTCTTTTGATCTTGGGACGGAGCCTCATGGACAAAGCGTAACCAGTTGGAATGTCGTGGATTGGTAGCATCCAAAACATACAGAACTTCTCCTTTATTGCCACGAACCTGAAAAGGTGAAACGACACGCAAAAAATCAGAATATCCCCCAAAAAACACAAAAATTATCAATCAATGAATAACGCAAATTACAAGTATGCTGTATGTGTGTGTTTGTGATAGCTCGTATATAGGGGTATGAATGAAAATAATCCTTAGTTTTTGTCTTTTAAGGATACTAAGGTAATTCAGACTTGAACTTGTTGCTTGCTGTGCTTCCGAAGATAAGTTGTACGCCGAAGACCAAATCATATTATTGGTCATAGCAACGTCTCTCATGTTGAGGAGACTTGCCAATCATTTTGAGACTGACCACGAGGAGAAGATCAATTGATCTGATACTGGATATATATATATATATATATATATATATATATATATATATATATAATTTCTTAGTAAAATAAATAAGCAAGAGGAAACTGCTACTAAATTGGGCTCTATCACAGCAAGCTATAGAATAATTCAAAAATCTTTAGGAAGACTCTACATGTTATTTGCACACATGAGAAATACTATCTTATAGCATACCCTATAAGATAGTATTTACTCAGGATACAGTGTCTCTTATTTTTGTGTCTTTGCACCGTTCAGTCTTGGCTCTCTGTAACACACCATGCTGATCCACTTGGTATTCATGGCAGAGATACTGAAGTGGGTTGCTAGTTTCTTCTCCAGTGGGCCACTTCTCCTGGTATTCCTAGGTGGTTTCCCATCCAAGTATTGACCAGGCCCAAACCCAGGTCACACAGGTGAAAGCACCAAATCCTAACTACTGGACCACCACTTGTGTCATTACAGAGGAGGTATTTCCTGTAGCTCAATCATTCTTATCATGCACCTGTTGCCTACTGCCTCATGCACCCAACCATACCCTCTAAATTGTAAGCTTTTGTGGGGCAGAAACTATGTTGCACAAACTAAATAGTAATAATAACAGCATATCACTCTGACTTCAGCCATGAAGACATACTAATTTCCCTTAATATATGCTTGGAATAAAACTAAAGAATGTATGTATCTCCTTCCCACCACAACTGTCTGAGCTTTTGTGGTAGGCTACGTGTTTTACGGGTCCTTATCTGTAGTCAAAATCTGTATTTCAATATTATGTTTGAATTCAGTCTTATAGCAAACACAAGGAAGTGTACCTGTTGTATGTATAGCAAGACATGCTAAGTATTGAAAATCAATAGCTTACTATGTTTTTTGCTTCAAATATAAAATACTTTATATCTTAAATGTTTTATGGGGGGGTTTATAACAGAAAAAAAATAACTAAAGCCATTTAGAAGCACAAGCAGATTATTTTAGCAAGGTTGTGATAAATAACCTTTTTTCGTTATGCAATCTTATTATACCAATTCAAGATGTTATTGTGACCTTCACAGTGAAACAGTTTAACAGAACTCCTCTGTGTGTGCATTTATATCCAGGTGCAGCCATGTACTGTACAAGTTCTAACACACACGTTTTAGCAAATATTTCAGTTTGATAAATTAAATTTTTTCCTTTTGCACATATTTTGCATTAAAAAAATCAAAACAGCTTTCTGGGTGACTATACAGAATAAAATACATAGCTAGCATATGAATCAGGAAGGTATCCTTAAAGGGACCTTTTAATTATCTAAATATAATGGATCAGCTTTCATATTTTTATTAATAAATAATCTGAATAAATAATCTGAATAATCTGAATAAACAGCTTTTCAATTTATTGGCATTCATTTCTCTACTGTGCCACAACTAGGCAGCTGCTTTTGTGGTGGGAAATGATACTGTTTCTAAGATATGGGAGGAATGGAACGAAATCCATCTATTTTCAGCGTAACTTACTTTAAACAATTCAAATTGTATAATAATTATTATTACACTGCACTAGGAATGACTACTAAAAAAGATAACAGGTTAGGCAGAGCAACATGCAGGTTTTTGTGGTAGGGACTCTATAATTAGGAAGGTAGACAGGGTGATTTGTCACCCAGATCCCAGCAAGCTAACAGTTTGCTGTCTCCCGGGTGCTCGGGTTCAGCATGTTGTGGATCAGGTAGATAAACTATTGAGAGGGGCTGGAAATGAACCGGCGGTCTTGGTGCATATTAATACCAATGACAAAGTTAGTGGAAGATGGAGTGTCCTAAAGAATGATTTTAGGGAACTCCAAGATAGTATTTTCCGAGATACTACTAGTGCCACATGCTAGCCCAAAAGTAATGGGGTAGAAAGTGTAGATGGGAAAGGGATGAATTAATTACGCATGGGGAGGAGAGAGGGATAGTATAGACAATAGGGAGGTATTGCTAAGAAACTCATGTAAAGTGACAGGCACTACAAAACTTTAGAGTCATAGCACCGTATGCTTGCCAATGCCAGAAGCTTATCAGGGAAAATGGACGAGCTAGAATTATTAGCGGTACATGAAAAATGGGCCTTGATGGGCATTACTGAAACATGGTGGGATGAAATCTTGGATTTAGTCATTACAAAAAATATTGATATAATATCAAATATCGAAATAGGGGAACCCTTGGGTAACAGTGATCACAACACAGTGTCATTTGAGATTGAATTAAAAAAAAAACAAAGTTGTAAGGGTTATAAGCATTAATTAAACATGGTGGGATGAATCTCATGACTGGACGGTTAATTTGGATGGTTATAACCTATTTAGGAAAGATAGTGGTAATGGCAGTTCAGTGAACGGGAGTAGATTCTTGAGTACACTCAGAGATCATTATATGACCCAGGTTGTACAAGAACCTACTAGAAATCTTGGATTTAGTCATTACAAATAATATTGATATAATATCAAATATCGAAATAGGGGAACCCTTGGGGAACAGTGATCACAACACAGTGTCATTTGAGATTGAATTAAAAAAAACAAAGTTGTAAGGGTTATGAGCAAAAATTGGATAGCTTATGAAGAAAGAAAGTACCATTTCATAGTGCACACCTATTAATCCCAATTTTTATTGTATAGACTTGAATATTTATTAAAACTTAACTTTTAATAACTTCTTTAAAAACTTTAAAATATTTAGACGCAGCAAAATAGAACAGGATTTGTATAGATATTCTTCACTATGACAGATTAATTATAAGGTGCATTATTGTATTTAGTGCCATCAGAAAGTGCCAGTATAACAATAGGAGAAGCTGAAAGGGTCATTGCTTTAATAAATAAATAAGTGCCAATGCTTTATTACTAAATCTGAATACTCAGTTTAGTATCTTGCTCAAATTATCAACATATATAAAAGTGCCAGTGCTATTGTTAATAAACCTGAGAGTGTCAGTGCTGTAGTTTATAAATCTAAAGGTATTAGTGTAGAGCCAGTTCTGTGTCTGACTCTATTAGAATGCTGTTAATCCTTTGTTTGATTGTCCAGAATCACTATATAGTATCAATTATACTCTTATAAGCAGTTCCTAGTGCTGGGTGGATCATGGACTTCTTCTTAGATATAAATCTTTATAATTAATATGATTGATATAACGTTGTGTCCATGAGGTATAACAGCACAATTTTCTTAGAGATCCCGGTTTCCCAATGCTATTGCTCCTTAGTTTGCTTATCCTTAATATCTATACAGTTTTAGTTAACTCTTGTCATTAGAGGCTGTTCCTAATGCTAGGTGGCTCATGGTTGGATTGCTAAATATCTCTCTTAATGATTTCTATAACGTTGTGTCCATGAGACATAGCATAGCACGCTTGTAATGGAGATCGCGGTTAGGATGCCTCGCGATGACGTCACTAACAAGCGTCTCACCTTATAAGCAAAAACTCTTAATTTTAAAAGGGCAGATTTTTAAAGTCTAAGGGCAGCAATACAAAGTATAGACTGGGACAAAGAACTGGTAGGTAAAATACTGAACATAAATGGACAACATTCAAATCATTACTAAATATATATATATATAGTTACATAGTTACATGGGGCCTCATTCTATTATCGGCCGCAGCCGTTGCGGGGCCGCAAGGACCGTCCGCAAGCTAATCGGCTATTCTATTCCCCTCTGGCTGGGGCTTCCGGCAGGCTTGCGGCCGGGGCCTTGCTATCTCTTGTGGCCGCTCGCGACGGAGGAAAGCCTTTCATCTAAAACGGCCTCAAGGAAATCGTCCGTAAGAAAATCCTATTTGGACGGCTAAAAGCGCGGCTAAAAGCGAGCCCCAGCTTACTTGCAGGAAAGAGGTCCCGCTAGCACCAATTAAGCACGAAATATAGCCCAAATAAAGCCATCCTGCACTTTGAGAAGACTATAAAGTGATTTTAGGTGTTAACAAAAATAGCACAAATTTTCCCTATACTCAAATCCGTAAAATATATATTTTTAATATATGTCAAATATCCATGTAAAAAGTCCAGAGTGCTTGGAGCACCTCAGACCCGCCCACGCTGCGGCCAGAAAATAAACAGTTAATGTAAACTCGGGTTTGGGCTGATGTGCAAGCTTGAGAGTGGGTTACTTTTAATCCTCATGCACCCCAATATGATCCCTAGCATTTACAGAGCTGTACAGTGCAGGCTTGAATTTATTTTTGACTTTAAAGATTTCTGAGCTTACGGCCGGTTGCAAGATATGCGGGCGGCCGTAAGAGGAGATCCTTGCAGGGCCGTATAATAGAATCGCGAGTTAACTGAACCCCCGCAAGGAATCGCAGCCTTACCGCCGATTTACGGTCGATAATAGAATGAGGCCCATAGTATTTAAGGTTGAAAAAAGACCTTCAGTCCATCAAGTTCAACCTTTCAAGATGTGAAAATAAAAGGAATCCAAATGGCATCCAATGTGGCTTAATAATAATTTAAAGATCATGATAAGGAAAAAGAGCAGGCATTTAAATTATACAAAAAAGAGGGGACAGAAACTGCTTTATGTGAGTACAAGGAAATCAACAAGGCTTGCAAAAGCGCTATTAGACTGGCTAAAATAGAAAATTAAAATTTAGTTGCAAAAGAGAGTAAGACTAACCCTAAAATATTTTTTTAATATATTAATGGGAAGAAGGCCAGTAGGAAGCTATAGGAACAGTACAATGTGACACAGGCCATCTGATAATTAGTGACCAAGAAAAGACAGATGAGCTAAACAGGTTCTTTTCTTCGGTGTACACAAGGGAGGTACCAGCGGTTGGGACACGGCAACATAATGGAGCTACACTACCTTTGCCAAATAATTGGTTAACACAGGAAGTAATCCAAAAGAGGTTGGAAAAAATAAATTTTAATAAAGCCCCGGGTCCTGATGGAATACATCCACGGGTACTGAGGGAACTGGGTTCTGTAATAGCCAAACCATTATAATAAATTTTTCAAAATTCACTCATCACAGGATCTCTACCGGATGACTGGAGAAAAGCAGATGTGATACCTATATTTAGGAAAGAAGCAAGAGCAAATCCGGGGAATTATAGACCTGTAAGTCTCACTTCTGTAGTGGGGATGCTTTTAGAAGGGTTAATAAAGGATAATATACAAGAATATGTCTATTTGAACAGGATTGTAAGTAGGAGTCAACATGGATTTATGAGGGATAGGTCATGTCAAACACATTTAATTAGTTTCTATGAGGAGGTTAGTTTGTATATACTTCCCAATCACATGAAAATTTTGCTGGTCTACAGTGGACCTTTAAGAGTTTTTCAATAACATTTTTTTTTTTAGTTGCCACTATATTTGATTCCAGTTGTATAGTAAATTAGTAATAAATCTACAGATTTGAAAAGAATTTGCATCACGCTTTTATAATGCATTAGTAATCTAGTATCACCCCTGGTTACAATGTGTTCTTATGCATATTACTACTAATTTACTATTTAACTGCAATCAAAACAGATTAATAAATTAACATGGCTCATCTTTCAGTTAAAAAGCAATTACAGTAATAAGACCCTTTCATTATTATCTAAGCCAATGCAGATAACTCAAGACATTTTTGTCTTTATTATAAACACAATTAATAATAAAATACTTTATATCATGTTTATCTAGTCAAGAATGCTTGGGTAGACATTTAGCAAATGCCATCATAGCAAGAATTAAAACATTTCTTAAAACACACCTGGGGCCATGTGCCCACTATGCCACAATTCTCAAGTAATATGTGATATGGCAATGATTATGCAATATGTAAATTTTATTTTCCATTTTACCATCGCCCAAATGCCTTAAATGTTCCTCATCCTTGGGAGAGATATAATTTAGTATTAAGGGTGCAAATACATGACAGCTATGCTATACAGGGTCTCTGATTTTGTGGCAGCTGAGGTGGCAAATAGGGAGGCATATTTCTGGCTCCTAAATACTTTGCCTTGCTTCTAACGTTTCGACATTTTTGCTAACTACTTCATTAAGAGCATGTATTCTTCTGTATTGGTTCCCTGGGTTCAATTCCAGTCAGGGAACCAAGAGGTCACACCACCTGAAGCCATGCAGAGTTCAGTACTTGGGAGTGAGACCACCTAGGAATACCAAGAGCTGTATGCTGTGGCCCACTGGAGAAGGAACTAGCAACTCACTCCAGTATCTCTGCCATGCATGCCATAAAGATGTCCTGGTGTATTAGGGTCCATGCGGTCACAAAGAGACTAAAACGACTGAACGACGCAAAAAAAAAATATTCTGGAAAGAATTAGCATTACATGAAAAACAGGAATCAAAGTTGGAGCTAGCTGGCTAAATCAATGTAAATTATGCAAAAAGGGAGTCCTTTATTACCCTAGGTGTTTCTACCTATGTTGGCGGTCGACATAACGATTAGGTTTACAAAAACATTAAATAAAATGTAAAAAGTTTTAAAAATAAACAAATAACTAGTGCAGACAAGCCTATCACATATAATAGTTGTCGTAACTGCGAGTTTGTCCATCACACCATGTTAAAAGATACAGGCTTGCGCATGCGCAATGAGCACCAAAGGCAGTCATTGCGGGCCTCGTGATTTCTCATTGCAAAGCCTGCACGACTTTGCTGCAATGAGCACCAAAAGGAAGCCGTCGGAAGATATTATTTAAATACCTTATTTATGCCCATTTCTTCAATACTTTTAACAGCCCTCAGCCTTAAAAAGATTATTTTGATCTTAATATATTATATATTAATTGGGCATGTATTTTCACTTTACTGCTCTGTAGCAAATGTAGCACTAAGAATCAAAGACAACAATTAATTAAAAAAATTACTTACAATCTCCCACACAGCACAGAGGGAGAGGCAGGGAGCCTTTGAGTGAGGTTGCAAGCTAATTTGAGGCGTTAACTGGCATTTTTCGTAGATTGAAAATCTGCTAAGCGAGAAATAAAATGGCGGCCGTAAAGACGTAAATATTTTTTAAAAGACTCAAAACAACACTGAAGTCCGTAACACTTAGCCCATCAACGCAAACCCCGCAAGACTTTGAAAACACTAGCCACGGCGCGCATCGCGAGGCACGCAATATCTGAACAGAGACAGAGAGGACAAAGACAAAGAGACACAGGGGGGAGAGAGGGGGAAAAGAGACACAGGGGAGGGAAATAAGGCACACAAAAAAAACACAGGGCAGGAAGGGGGAGGGAGAGAGGGGGAAACAGACACATGAAAGGGAGAGGGGGGAAACAGACACATGGGTCAGAGAGTTGGGAGTGCGAGGCTTGACAGTGGCGGGTTGGACGAGTCTGCAATGAGCTCTCATTGCAGGGCTTCGAATGAGCGCTGAAGGTGCTCATTGCGAGACACGAAAGTGGCGGGTTGGACAACATCTGCAAGGTTTGCTCATTGCAGGGCTCGCAGTGAGCGCCGAAGGTGCTCATTGTGAGGCATGAAAGTAGTGGGTTGGCCGAGGCCTGCGATGAGCGCCAAAGACCGTAAAGTAGACAGTGGGAGATGTTCGCAATGAGCGCCAAAGGCGCTCATCGCAAGGCCCGGAAGTTAAAGGTGGGAAAGCCTTGCATTGTGTGGCAAACAGCATTGACAGCCATCAAATGTTATTGCTGTTATTTTTTGACGGGCAAGTCGCTAGTCACATATATAGATAGTTGTGAGCAGCAAAAAAAATTGCTAACGCTGATGTCATCAAGGGGGCATGGCTATGACGTCAGTGGGGGTGGGTCCTAAAATCTGATCTTAACAGAAGCTGGTGGCCATTTGCATTTCAGAGAAAGTCAGCAAAGTGAGAGAGAGAGGGAGGGAGAGTGGTACAGAGTGAGAGAGACAGGTACAGAAAGAGAGAGAGAGACAGGTACAAAGAGAGATAGGTACAGAGAGGGAGGGGTACAGAGAGAGAGAAAGACACAGACAGAGAGCGCACAGAAAGAGTGCACAGACAGAGAGATCACACACAGACAGCGCACACAGAGAGCAAGAGATTGCGCAGAGAGAGAGAGTGCACAGTCAGAGAGAGCGCACAGACAGCGCACAGAGAGAGTGCACAGACAGAGAGCAGAGGCAGAGAGCGCACAGAAAGAGAGAGCCACAGAGAGCAGAGACAGAGAGCACACAGAAAGACAGAGTGCACAAAGTGAGAGAGATAGCCATAGAGAGAGCACACAGATCGACACACAGAGAGGGAGGGGTACAGAGAGAGAGGGTGCACACAGATAGAGAGATCACACACAGACAGTGCGCACAGAGAGCGAGAGAGAGCGCACAGACAGAGAGAGTGCACAGAGAGAGACAGAGTGCACAGAGAGAGCGCACAGAGATCGACAGAGAGAGAGAGAGAGAGAGTACACATATACAGTGCACACAAAGAGCAAGAGGGGGAGCGCACAGAGAGAGAGTGCACAGAGAGCAGAGACAGAGAGAGCATAGAGAGGGGCACAAAGAGAGTGCACAGATAGAGAGAGCGCACACAGAGAGAACGTACAGAAATCGTCACAGTGAGGGAGGGGTACAGAGAGAGAGCACATGCAGACAGCTAACACAGAGAGTGAGAGAGAGCACACAGACAGAGTGCACAGAAATAGAGAGAGTGCACAGAAAGAGAGCACACAGAGAGAGAGTGCAAAGACAGAGAGATCACACACAGACAGCACACACATAGAGCAAGAGAGAGCACACAGACAGAGAGAGTGCATAGACAGAGAGAGCACACAGTCAGAGAGCGCACAGAAAAAGAGTGCACAGACAGAGAGCAGAGACAGAAAGCGCACACAGAGAGAGCCACAGAGAGTGCACAGAGAGAGAGAGCAGACACACAGAGAGTGTGCAGAGATCAACACAGAGAGGGAGGGGTACAAAGAGAGAGAGTGCACACAGACAGTGCCCACACAGTGAGAGAGTGAGATCGCAGAGAGAGAGAGCGAGCAGAGAGAGAGTGCAGTTAGAGAGCACGCACAGCGAGAGAGAGAGAGCCCACAGAAAGAGAGAACCACAGAGGTTGACACAGATAGAGAGGGGTACCGTGTGAAAGAATGCACACAGACAGAGAGCACACACAGACAGCACACACAAAGAGCGAGAGAGAGCACACAGACAGAGTGCACAGAGAGAGAAGGTGCACAGAGAGAGAGCAAGTGCACAGACAAAGAGAACGAGTGCACAGACAGAAAGAGCACAGAGAGAATGCAGAGAGTGCACAGAAAGAGCTCACAGAGAAAGAGAGCGGGAGAGAGAAAGTGCAGAGAGAGCGAGAGCATATATAGAGAGAGAGAGAGCGCATCAGGAGCGAGAGAGACAGGTCAGAGAGAAATAAATGAGAGAGAGACACACACAAGACAGAGAGAGAGAGACAGACACAAGGCCCGTATGTGAGGGCCGTACGTGACTTGCTTGAGGGGGGGGGGGAGGCTCAAAATGGCTTACGAGTTACAGGCTTAATAAAAATTACAAATTTATCATCCTCCAATCAAGCCCGTAACTAAGAAGCCATTGGGAGACCGCCTAAAGACGCCCATTAATGAAAAAAATTAACTTACAACCTCACACACAGCACAGGGGGAGAGGCAGGGGGCCTGTAAGTGAGGTTGCAAGATAATTTGATAGTTAACTGGTTGAATTTCCCAAACCCGGAAATGGTTTCACACCCGTAAATGCAAATAAGAGCACAAAGGAGAGAGAGGGGGAGAAAGGGAGAGGGGGGAGAGGGTGGAGAGAGACACAGGGGAGGTAGTGGGGGAAAAGAGACACAGGGGTAAGAGAGGGGGGTAGAGGGTGTAAAGAGACACAAGGGAGGGAGTGGGGTGGAAAGAGGCACAGCGATGAGAGTGGGAGGGGGAGACACAGGGGATGGAGATAAGGGGGGGAAAAACAGGGGAGGGAGAGAGGGCAAACAGACAAGGTAGGGAGAGGCTCATTGCGGAGTTTGCGATGAGCGCTGAAAGTTGCGGATTGGCCATCCCCCGCAATGAGAGGCAAAGCCAAAGGCACCCATCGTAGGACCCAGAAAGTAGATGGGGAGAGGCTCCTAATTGCACAAAAGTTGTGGGTTGGCGAGGCCCGCAAGTTAGAGGGTGTATAACCTTGCATTGTGTGGCATACATCATTGCCAGGCTTCAATTTTATTGCCATCATTTTTGACGGGCAAATCGCTAGTATTATATAATATTGTTTACAAATACATAGACTATAGTGCAATAGAGCACAGTACAATAAAATTATTAAACAATGTTACTAATCATAATCACTAGTCATTAAGTGGTCTTCGAAAACTTAGGGTAGGGTGTGAAAGGTGTGAAGTATAATTCACTACTTCCATGTTTTCCTGCTGTGTTCTATATATCTATTGTGCTTCTGTTGCTCATGAATACATTGTCTGTGGTGTATAAAAACAAGAAACCAATAAAGCATAGTGATAGCATATTAAAAGGTCATATTCAGAATAGAGTGGAATTGCCTCTGTAATTCAGTTAAATAAAAATATCTTCGGAAACACTGTTATACATTGCTGTATACACAATTGCCTATAACTCACTTTAGTTTCCCAGCCTGGAGTATATCTAACAAGTTAAGGCTCTTTGTCAGCCTCTTTTCTACTTACTTTGAATTTTATTACATAAAGTATTCTGCAGAGAGCCTCTGAATATCAGTAGATATTATCTAACTGCCTAGAGAATTCAGATTCATCGTATTTGATGTGCAGATAAACCCTCATTTATTTCTGACAATATTTCCAGAGTAAGAGATTGGAAATCATTATCTTTTTAGGATAGGCTTCTTCAGTTGGTACAGATAGGAGAACTAATGGAAATGAAAGCAATGAAATCTCATTACCTCTGACACAATCTAATAAACTGAATTTTATTAGGCATCTAGTGCAAACTGACCATATTATATGTAATTTAATAAACATTATTCTCTATGACTTCCCAATACAGTGCTGGATAAGCAAACTGTATCACTTAACAGTAAATAAAAGAAAATAAATGAAAGCAATAAAGTAAAGTTGTGCTCATTTTAAATTTTACAAAATCTATTAATTTCAAAGGGGATGTGCTAAAATATGTGTATATATATATATATATATATATATATATATATATATATATATATATATATATATAAAGCCTGTGATGTCAAGAAGATTTTTTTCACAGTTTAAAAATGTAGATCTTTGAAAGGCTTTCAAACCAAACACTTGTAGGGTAAACTCACTTGAAAGCAAGATTTTGGCAGAGCCAATTTCCAACCATATTATTTCAAAATTAACAACAGAATATTGTCCAGAAGTCCTCCCAAAAGCTGATGGTGTTTTTCTTGCATCACAAATTTAGTTGTCATACTGCAAGTTGTTGTCACGCTTTGCGAGAGTCTCAAAGCAAGGCGAGCAGTTGAGGCAGGCGGGACTTACTTAGGCTGCAATGAGCACCGAAGGCGCTCATTGAACTGCAAGCCTCGCAAAGCGAGAAGTTGAGGCAGGCGGGACTTACTAAGGCTGCAATGAGCGCCAATGGCATTGCGAGCCTTGTGAGTCGAGCAGTTGAAGCATGCGGGACTTAGGCTGTATTGAGCGCCGAAAGCGTTCATTGCAGGGGTGGACACGCTGGGATCAGCGCCAGCTAAGTCCAGCGTGTCCACCCCTGCAATGAACGCTCGGAACTCTGAGCTGGAAGCAGGTTTTTTAACTTGTTTTAGACATTCAAATGTGAACAAAGATGTACTATTTATTTACTGTACTACTGTAAGGTGGAGGGCTTCTATCGCTCTTTTGCCCACCATAAATTAAATGATTGTTGTGGTGAACTACCTATTCATAAGGTCCACAACACAAGCTGGCATCCCTCTCCAGGCTGATGATAGCCAGTAAGTTTGAAACAGCTGTACATGGATAGGATTCTCAGCATGTGTATAATCCAACCTTGGCTTTGCATAAAAGCTGTGAAATACAGCATACATAAGCTTAAAGGAAGCCATATTTGAAATGGTTTATGGATTGAAGAGCGAGGCATTTGTAGGGGACATTTGCATGTCCCAGCTCAGCTTCTCAGAATGCAGTGTAATAACTGTTTTTCTCTGAATTCTGAACTGGAAGCAGGTTTTTTAACTTGCTTTAGACATTCAAATGTGAGCACAGATGTACAATTTATTTACTATATATATATATATATATATATATATATATATATACACACACATACTGAATTGTGACAAAGTGATGGGTATTTGTGACTTTACAAAGCTCCATTTCCCCAAGTGGTCTGAAGGAGTTAACTTCCCTGAGCAGTTGATTAGATGCACCTGATTAGACATGACTTCTCTGAAAATGTGGGTGTAGCTATGTTTATGGACTGCAGCTGGCAGTCTGTGCGAGGCTATGAAGGACTGACTTTTGCAGTCTATGTGCTAAAGGACTGAGTGTACCGTCAGTCTTGGCTGAAAAAAGTCACGTTGAAGACCTGGAGTTCTGGTTATACAAGTACATCTGTACTTCTTCAGAAGTTTCAATGCATAACCAGATTAATTTACTTTTAGACCGATCCAATCTGTTTTAGTGACGTTTAAGTAAGCCAGACAGTTTTAATTGAGCATATTATTAAATTTACTTATGTTTAAAAGGTTTTATTTGTATTCCATGTGACTATATTTGCAGCTCTGATCAAGCACTGCATGCCCTCTTTTGCTGCTGGGTCACTCTAGGAAATGTTTATGTAAAATAAGGGAACATTTGCATTGCTGCACCCAGAACTGCTGTTGGACGCACTCACACAGCCCGGAGGAACGGTGTACACTCTACGAGTGAGCCCAGAAGCAACTCTATGCACGGGTGTTCATTCACCCCTATAATTTACATAGAAGCCTCCTGGGGTGACTAAGACACAATAGAGGACATGTAGTGCTTAACCAGATCTGCAATATACATCATGGAGGTGTGTGCACTCCTGTGCACAGAGTTGCTTCTGGGCTTATTGAGTGCACACTGTTCCCCCAGGCTCTGTGAGTGAGCCCAGCAGCAGCTCTGGGTACCACCATGCACATGTTCCATTAATTTACATAGAAGTTTCCTAGAGTGACTCAGCAGCAAAGGAGGGCATGCAGTGCTTGATCAGATGCAAATAAAACATTTAAAAGTAAGTTTGTTTAATAATATGCTCATTTCTCATACTTTGGAATACTACTTACATCTGCAGTAAAAAAAAAAAAAAAGAAAACTTTTATACAGTGGTTATTTGATTTCTCCAAAATTGCTTATTGATTCATGTCTTACATGATATACATCACATTGATGGGTTGACATTTAAAAGGATAACTGAAAAACGTCACATTTGTTTAGGATGTAACAAACTAATATTAACACCTGTGTATTTTGAAGTAGCTGTATGCTGTGGCCTACTGGAGAAGGAAATGGCAACCTATTCCAGTATCTCGGCCAAGAAAACCAAATGGATCAGCATTACCATGGACATAAAGATATGCCTGGTGTGTTACAATCCATGAGGTCACAGGATAGTCAGACACGACTGAACAATGCAAAAAAAAGATATATATTGAAGGTTCCATTGTTTCTACCTCTAAAGCTATCTGCTATCTTGAAGCCTCCTGAGGCTTATTATTGAGAAATGGAAGAAGGGATAGGGGGAATGAGGGTGGAAAAAGATTTGTTATAACATTGGAGCTATCGGTCCAAAATGTTGTATTTGCCACCAACCCCTTTCCTTCACACAGATGTCAGAACCTACAGATTTATGTATGAAGTCTTCAAAATGGCATTAATACAAAATATACCGCAGAACACCAAAAGATTTTTCATTATCTTTATTTATTAAGCAAAATATGATATTGAAAATATAGCCATTATAATCTGAATCTAATTAAATTCTAGAACATTTAAAGGACATTTTTTTAATTCAAATCAGGAAAATATTCTTATGATGAGCCTAGTGCTAGCTGTTTGAAAAAAATGTATTAAGAAAATTACAAGTGAAATGCAACAGTGATGAAGACATGTTTTTTCTTACCTCCCACATCAATCTGTTGTCCATGGTGTTGTCCACTTCACTGGGTATTCGCTTTTCTCCTGCAAAGGGCCCAAATTTCTCACCCTAATCAAGAAAAGAGGTAATATGTTTTGATACCAAGACTATCTACAATGGTATCTATAAATCATCATGATGTGTCGCTCTGGATAAAATGGTTATAATGCACACACCTCACTGACTAACCTAAGTTTTAGCTTAGTTCAGCACTCCCAATGTTAACTGACTAGTAATAGATGATATGCCACAGAATAGGGCAGATGACATTATTTGAAAATATACTCACGTGTACACTTAACATAAACCAGATGTTTAAATTAGGTGTGGATCTTTAATACAATTAATATTCAATTATTTAAAAAAATATATAAAAAAAAAAATATATATATATATAATTTACTTTCAAAGTTTAGACTCAGCTGCTGCTGGTATTCACACACCATAAGGTGAGTGGGGAGGTGGCTTTGTCTAGCAGGAAGCCGCTATATTTTCAGACAGAACGTTTTTCAACACAACCATCACCATTGGCTGGAGACTTGTGTTAAAGAAGTTTCCCTTGGCAATAAGCTTTTTTGTTGTGGGTGCAGCTTATGAATAATTCTTTAGTCTCTTAGAAAATATAATTGTCTTAAAAGCCCTTTAGACATTTCATTGAGCCAAACACTCAACTGGAGGTTGATACTCTGACCTGAATATAAATGTAATATTGAATACTGCTATTATAAATGATTAAATATGAATGTTATCAATGATCAGTGTTCTACCCAGGCTGATATGGACAGGCACCCCACCTACCTGCTTTGGGGTGCTGTTTCGCTTTAGGGGCAGATGACGCACAGGCATGCATTATGGGGTCCAGGCCCACCCATAATGTGTGCCCAGATGCCTGCTCCTCTGATGCTTGTAATTCTTAAGGAGAATGTTGTTGATCAATGCATAATCAAAAAACCGATCTCCTCTTGCTAGCATAGGTCTTTTCATAGTAGGCATTTATGGGAAACAGGAAAACTGCATACATTTTATTCAAAAACAAATTTATTAAAAAATGACTTATTAAAATGTTTAAGCTATTATTAAATGTATTAACAAGTATCCACTTGAAACAACTGCATAGGTGGGCCCTATGTCTGCTACAGTAATAGATTAAACTAGTCAGTGGCGGAGCTAGAGAATGGAGGGCCCCAGTGCAAAAACAGAATTAGGGCCCTCTTCCCAAGGGTGGGCTATGATTTTTTTTTTGTGCTAGGCCCCCCAACTTGGTACCAACTCACACCTTTCCCCTAGTTCTCCTGTCGTATGCCTTTTCCTATAACAGCACTTCTCCCCAGGACCCTTTCCCATAGCTGCAGCCCCCAAGACCATTTTCCTTTTTCCTTTTTCTCTCAGAGGAGGGCCCTGGTGCACTGCACCACCTGCACCACTGGTAGCTCTTCCCCTGAAACTAATACTCTAAGCAGTTGATTTGTTAACAAGCCAAACATGTTAGTGAGCAGCCTATGAAAGAACAGGAGCAGAATACACAGATTGGCAGAATAACTCCCTTGAACAATACTCATCTGACCATAAACTGGATTAATGACCTCAGCAGATGTGCATCTTACTAGTCCAGACAGAGCAAAACATTTGTGTGTTACATACAACGATAAATATATTTTAAAACAAAACAATTTGTTTTAAAAAGAATTAAAGTGTGTATGAAGTTTAACTGATGATATAAATAACATATAACTGCTATATAAAAAATCATCAAACATTTTCTTTTCTTCATTGCATCTGAAAGATGGTATTTGATACATGTTCTGTTAGTTTCAAGGAAGTTTAAATAAATGTTACTTAATATTTCTGGAAAACAAAAATCTTTGTAACATTTAAAATATGTTTTTTGAATGCCTTATAGAAAATAATTGTGTTCCATGTCCATTTAAAATGAAGAAAATATACTTTTTTATACCAATAGAATAGATTCATAAAAATGCATTAGTTCAATAGAAATCAAGACTATATACATCAGCCATTAGCAGGGTTTGGCCATTTTCCAACATCTTATTCTTTTCCAAGGCGTTAAATATATAGCCCACCTGGAAACAACAGCATCTTTAACACAAATCACTCAGATTTCACAGAATCTCACTTCACTGATACTGCCATGATAAGTGTGATAGAGGATTACATCTAATCTCATCCAGCTGGATCTTTACTCCAGTCATTTACTACACAGTATAAAAATGCAGTTATTTCAGGCCTTGCTACTAGGGAGTAGGCAAGAATCTCATCATTACATGCAGGATAAAGGCTCCATTGTTTATTTTCTTTCTTTTTTTTTTTTTTGCTCTATAAATCCATCTTTCAAGTCATAGGCTTATATATCTGCAGTAATGTCATAATACACAGCTGTATATAAAATATTCTACAGGTATACTGGCCAGATGTAGTGAAGATTGAAGTGTTAAACTTCTTCATTCCATGTTATCCTATGAGGCATATGTATTAAGATTTCACATCCCCGGAATAAACTGTAGTGTCAGTGTTAAAAAGGCTTTATTCCTTGGTTACCTTACCCAGCTGCCTCATTGTGGCTTGCCTCCACCCATTATATTGATGTTCATTTTCAAGTAGTTTTTTTTATCTAAGGGACAGTAGACATATTCAGCCTTATTAAATTGTGATTTGGCAAATCTAAAGGGCTCTATATAAGCACAGAGTATATTTTTTTACAGAAGTTTTTAGTCAGTGAAGACCTTGCTTTTGGATAGAAGTTCACTGAAAACTTCTGTAAAAAATAATTAAATATGCTCTGTGCTTATATAGAGCCCTTTAGATTTGCCAAATGGAATTTAATAAGGTTGCTTATAAGCAACCTTTTGAAATTAAGTAACAAGAAGCCACTTGAAAACTAACATAAATAAAAGAGGCGGTTCAAGTACTTTTTCCATAGATGTCACTATCTATCAGAACAATGTCTAGCTGTTTGACACGTTTACCAGTCTCACTTGGAGAAGTGGCCCTCCAGCTAGTAAATAGTCATATCTATCTTCTATTGCTATCTTGATGAGGATTGGTCTTATGATCTAATATGCTAATGAAGTAAAACATTGACAAAACACACTCATCTAGCAAGGAAGGCCAAATATATTGGAAGACCATATGAAAGACTCATTAGACTGATAACAATGTAAGATTAAAAAGGCCAAGGTCATGGCTGGAAGGAAACAAAAAAAATCGTCACAAACTACTCAGAGCAAAATCAAGATCAATACCAGCAATCTAAGTGGCAATGATGACGAAAGAAGCATTTAACTTATCTACTGAATTCACGTTGTCCCAAGTGGAGGAGGTGCTCTGCACACATGTACAAAGGAAGGCAAGAGCCTTGTGCCAAAATATCCTTCTCACCAGTCTAGGAACAGGGCTGCCTTTTGAGTTCCACTAATGCTTTTAGAGTGGTATGATTTATGAGTGGTATGATTTATGAGTGGTATGATTTTGGATAGCCCATTTCCAGTGCGGACAATGAGGTTTATGGAATGTTTGTGTATGCTGGACAGATGGGCAAGGTCATATAATTATTATTTTTTTTTTTACAGTTTACACTTTCAGCTCATCCAAACCCATTTAGAAATTGTTTCAGGTAGGGACCCAAATTCCACCTGCACTGGTCTGGAAGATGGAGCCTTAATTTCCGTCCTTTAGTTTACAAGTCCTTGGGCCTAGAGATAAGGGCTAGAACCGAATCATAATGGGCCATTATTATGTATATACGAGAATGAGAATATATTGATTAAAGTTTGTAGTTTGTTGCTTTCTGTTTTAAACACTGCAATGTAGGAGCTAAAGGTGAACAGCCTTATTAAATTGCGATTTGGCCAATTGAATAGGGCTCTATATAAGACATAGCATATTTTTTTACAAAAGTTTCTAGTTAGTGAACTTCTATCCAAAAGCAAGGTCTTCACTAACTAAAATCTTCTGTAACAAAAATATGCTCTGAGCTTATATAGAGCCCTATTCAATTGGCCAAATCGCAATTTTTAAGGCTGTATGTCTTTGTTTGTGAAAGCACAAGAAACGAGGGATCAGTGGGAGGAACAATGGACACAGATAAGAGTCTGTATTGACTTCTGTTAAAAAAGGTCCACTTGACAGAATCATGCTTTATAGCAAAGAGGGACACATATTCTTCAAAAGCTATTCACTAATATGAGTTGTCACCCTTCTGAACTATGTGTAAACAATGTTTTACAGATACACACATTTAGTATATACCAGCCCCTTCATATGATATATAATGGAAAAATACTGTAATGTAGATGCTATAGACCACTTACTACACCTACTATTAATAATACTCACTGCATCAATACTGTATCTGCATTTGTATTTTCAACATGAGATGCAAATAAGTAAAAATATACCAGAAAACAGCTACTCAGTATTTGAAAGGCAGCATATTATTATTATCATAACCTATAATAGTTTTCAGTTGTAATGTCTGTGAGATTTATTCTTATTACTCACAAACTGCTATCCCTAAATCGAGATAAATTTCGCAACTGCGCATGCAACACATAGTTGTGCATGGGCAATTGCGTCATACTTGCGCATGCGCAGCTGAGCCGCACCACTGCGCCTGCGTGACATTGAGTCACTAGGAGGGAGGGAGAAAGGAAGAGAGAAGGGGTAGAGAGAGGTGGAGGGAGCAAGAGCAAGAGGTAGGGGAAGAGACAGTCATGGGGAGAGAGAGGGAGGGAAGCAGAGGAGGGAGGGAAGGGGGGGCAGAAAGAAAAAAAGGGGGAGAGAGAGGGAGGGGAGTGAGAGAGGGAGGGAGGGGGAGAGACAGGCATGGGGAGACAGAGGTAGGCAAGCAGAGGAGGGACGGTAGGGGGGAGAAAGAGGGAGGGGAGAGAGAAGGAGGGAGAGATAGAGAGGAAGGGGAGAGAGAGAGGGAGAGGGAGTAGGCAGAGAGAGGGAGAGAGAAGGGGAAAAAGGGAGGATAGAGAGAGAGAAGGGGAGAAGGGGGAGAGAGAGAGAGAGAAAGGGAGGCAGAGAGAGAGGAGGAGACAGAGAGAGAGAGAGGGAGAGAGAGAAAGTAAGAGAGAGAGAGAGAGGAGAGGGAGGGAGAGGAGAGAGACACAGAGTACACCAAGTGCAAAGAGAGGGCACACAGAGAGAGACGGCACAGAGAGAGAGGGCACGGAGAGAGTCAGAGGGCACAGAGAGAGAGTCAGAGAGCACAGAGAGAGTCAGAGGGCACAGAGAGAGAGATGGTAGAGAGCGAGAGAGAGCACAGAGAGAGAGGGCACAGAGAGAGTCAGAGGGCACAGAGATAGAGGGCACAGAGAGATAGAGGGCACAGAGAGAGAGAGAGAGAGGGCACAGAGGCAAAGCACAGTCAATTGAACATAACATATGGTACTGATATGGCAGAGCGCGGCACGCGCAGAGCGGCCCAAGAGCAGATGAAAGAGTGGGGAAGAGGGGGGGTAGAGGCACAGAGGGAGAGTGGGGAAGAGGGGAGGGAGAGTGGGGAAGAGGGGGGGGGGAGAGTGGGGAAGAGGGGGGGAGAGGCACAGAGGGAGAGTGGGGAAGAGGGGGGGGAGAGGCACGGCACAGAGGGAGAGTGGGGAAGAGGCACAGAGGGAGAGTGGGGAAGAGACACAGAGGGAGGGGGGAGAGACACAGAGGGATAGGTGGGAAAGAGACACAGGGGAGGTAGAGGAGGGGGAAAAGACACACGGGAGGGAGAACAGGGGGAAGATACACATGGGAGGGAAATGGGGGGGGGGAAGGGGAACAGACACAGGGGGAAGGGGGAAAGAGACACAGGCCAGGGGGGAACAGGCACAGAGGGAGAGGGGGGAAGAGGCACAGAGGGAGAGGGGGGAAGAGACACAGGGGGGAGAGATACAGAGGGTGAGGGAGGAAGAGACACAGAGGGAAAGGGGGGAAGAGGTACAGAGAGAGGGGGAAAGAGGCACAGAGGGGGGGGGGACAGAGGAAGGGGTGAAGAGACACAGTGGCGAGACACACAGAGAGAGGCGGGGGAAGAGGCACAGAGGGAGAGGGTGGAAGACACAGAGTGGGGAGAGACACAGAGGGTGAGGGGGAAGAGACAGGGAGCAAGAGGCACAGAAAGAGGAGGGGGAAGAGACACAGGGGAGTGAGAGGAGGGGGAAGAGACACAGGGGAGAGAGTGCAGGGGGGAAGATACACAAGGGAGGGAAATGGAGACACGAGGAAGGCCGGAACAGACACAGGGGGAGGGGGAAAGAGACACAGGCCAGGGGGGAACAGACACAGGGGAGGGTTGGGGGAGACACAGGGGGGGGGAAGAGATGCATGGGAGGGAGAAGGGGGAAAGAGACACAGGGGAGGGGTTTAGAGACACGGGAGGGAGAGGGAGGTAAAAACACAGGGGGGCAGGAGATACAAAGGAGGTAGACGAGGTGGAAGGAGACACAAGGGAGGGAGAGGAGGGGGAAGAGACACAGGGGAGAGAGTGCAGGGGGGAAGATACACAAGGGAGGGAAATGGAGACACGAGGAAGGCCGGAACAGACACAGGGGGAGGGGGAAAGAGACACAGGCCAGGGGGGAACAGACACAGGGGAGGGTTGGGGGAGACACAGGGGGGGGAAGAGATGCATGGGAGGGAGAAGGGGGAAAGAGACACAGGGGAGGGGTTTAGAGACACGGGAGGGAGAGGGAGGTAAAAACACAGGGGGGCAGGAGATACAAAGGAGGTAGACGAGGTGGAAGGAGACACAAGGGAGGGAGAGGAGGGGGGAAATAAGACACGAGGGAGGAAGTAGACAGAGGGAGAGACTCGCAATGAGCTCCAAAGGGACTCATTGCAAGGCCTGTGATGAGCGCCAAAGGCGCTCATCACAAGGCCAGTAAAGTAGAGGGGGAGAGGCTTACATTGTGTGGCAAACAGCATTGCCAGGCTTCAGTTTTTATTGCCGTCATTTTTGACGGGCAAGTCGCTAGTGAAATATATAATACATTAATAAATGAATATAATTTACCTATTTTGAAGCATTGTGTTGAAGAGCTGACAATCTGTTTTGATGTTGCTGCAGCATTAGTGGTGTGGAGATGCTGTGTAAGCGTGATGAATGTGTGCAGTGTAATAGTGTGTGTGCGCGAGACCAAACCGTTAGCGTAGTTGTGTACTTCCGCATTAGCGTAAAATGGCGGGTAATGTGTGGTATGCGTCTTAGTGGAATATCCGTAGGTGTTTTGTGGTGTTTTGCGAGTTTCTTGTGGTGTTTTGCGTGTTTAGAGTGCTGTAGCCTCGTTTTCGTTTTGTTCGGCGGCCATTTTTTCTCTCGCTTAGAGAGTGTCTAAACTCTTTTATTTTGAGTTAAATGAAGGTGCAAGTTGTTTTTTTGAGGTCCTGGATGCTCCCTCTTCGTGTAGGTAAGCTTTTTATGTATGTGTTGTGTGTATTTATTGTGTTTTGAATTTTGTAATGTTCGTGAGTTGCGTCTGATTGTTGCGAGGTCGTAATGTGTGTTAACATGTCTTGTATGTTGTTTGCGTTGCGAGGTAAAGTTTGCAAGGGTCGTAGTTGGTGTGTCGTGTTGTTTGCGTGGTCGGGCTTCTTGTGTGGTTGTTTGCGTTTGAACGTAAATTTTGCAAGGGTCGCAGTTGCTGGCAAGGAGCACCTTCGGCGCTCGATGCCAGCAAACGAGGCCCTCGCCCGCAGCCCTCGCTACACGAGGTCCGCGGCTCGCTGCGCGAGCCCGCAAGCGCAAGCAACGGCTCGTATGCTCGCAACTATATATGTGATAATAATAATGAACCAAAGTGTAGTTTTAGAAAAACCTTATTTTACTATAAAAACGTTCCTGTTGCAAAACTGGTGTTAAATGCTTGCCCCATGTTCACTATACAGAGTGAAACAATACTTTTGGCAGCTGTGGTGGTCCCCATCACAGTAACATGCTGTGCAGTGTCTATACCCTGTAGCTACATCTTTCTACTGTCAGTGCCACTGAGAGTGTGTAGACGTGGCAGACCTCCTGTCCGCACTGCTTGTAGATATCAGTTACACATCACTCCCCCAGACCAGCAGGATCTGCAAGGTGTATAAACCAATACAGAAGAGGATACATATATTTGCTATTACTATGTAGGCTCGTGGCTCTCTGGTAGTTGTATCGTTCAACCAAAACGAGTATTATGATTGTTTGTTTAGATATTAAGATAAGGCTTCAGTAGTAGGACTGGCTAGTTATTGATCTTCCAGGACCCGCAGGTCTGTAGGCGTGGTTAGTATGCATGCTCTCAAAGTGATTAGTACAGAATAGAGCAGGAGCTGGCTCATACGTGCACCCAATGGGTACCACAGACTGAAGATGCAGATATCCCACCGTGCACCCACATATAATAACACCCATCACAGCCAGACTAACCTTTCTGACTCTCCTGCTGGTGTACAGCCCCATCCCGTCTTGGACTTGTGAAGACTTCAGGGAAAATCTGTCTGGCACGTACATGCCCAGCATAGCTATGCCTTATTACTGCGCTACACAGACTGCATAGGAGGCACCGGTGGGGTACCAGTGTAGTGTCAGATTGTGTACCCCAGTAGTTCCTGTATCCCTGTGTCTTGTGGACCAACATACACATCCAAACCCCGCCCACTGCCCCAAACAGGCTTACACCTATTGGTACAGTTAAGGTGGATTATTACAGTTACTGCTGCGTTTGTAGCATATTGTATTCTTAAGCTATATAAAATTGTTATATTTACTTGTTATAGGTGCAATAATTGCATATTAATTGCATTTATTTGTCTGTATACACATAGATTATATTATAATTAATAGGCTTATGCATGTTTAGTTTGTGTCCCAATTACTTTGTATTAATATATTATCATCTTAGACTAAGCAGGCATCAAACGTTGTAAACTGTCAATATGTTAAAACAGTTCTTTATATAACGTTATGTCGCTTATTTATTTGATGCAAAACACACCTTTTATTAAGTTTGTTAATTCATATTGCGCCACTTGGTGTAATCCACCTTAAGTAGAGGCAATGGGCGTGGTTTAGAGCTGAATGTTGGTGTATTAGGATGAGGGATACAGAAACTGACACTGATCGGTCCAGATAGGTTAGTACATCGTGTTGGAGCACTAGCTTGCGGCTGGACAATGGGTCTACACAGGCCCATAGAAAGAAGCATGTATGGCAAGGGTTGCATTATTATTGGAGGGTTGTTTGGCTGATCCTCCATATATTTATAAGTCACAGTGATGATGACATGCTGGTACATTACATTACCTATTCAATGGTCATAAATAAAACTATACATTTGTTATATATTATAATTCTACTTAGTTTTAGCATGTTGGATGTTATTGTTCAGTAGTTCAGTCGTGTTCGACTCTCCATGACCTGATGGACACAGCACGCCATGCACATTTTTCCCTGGTTGTGCTTATTCATAAGATTACCTTGGTAAAGACACTGTAATGGGTTGCCAGTTCTTTCTCTACTGGACCACAATTCGTCTGACCTCTCTGCTATGACCTGCCCATCTTGGGTGACTCTACATGCTATAGCTCACAGCTGCATTGATGTACACAAGCCCCTTCACCACACAAGGTAGTGATTCAGAAGGGCATTATGGTGGATGCAGAATTGCTAAAATGTGATTTTCATCCATGTCTGTATGTTCTCACTATTCTTCCTGTTTATATTGTGGGGGTGTATTTATGTTTATGCTTTCCTAATCCCATTCAGATTTGCTCTTCCTCGCCACTTGCATTGTCCCCATCCTAAGATTACCACAACCAATTATATACATTGATGTTGTATTTTAATAAATCTTGGAATAGGACCTGTAGAGTGACGACATGGCATCTTTTTTTGCGCTCTGTTGGAGCACCCAGGCAGTTAAAGTCTATACCCATAAGCACCTCTCAATATTGTGTACTTTGTATTTCTGTATGAAGTAATACTGGACTAACACAGGTACTCCAAGCTATATATATACAGTATATATATATATATATATATATATATATATATATATATATATATATATATATATATACACACACACATACATACATACAGGCATTCCCCGAGTTACAAACTCATCAGAGATCCGGCTTACATACAAATCTGACTTAAGAACTTTCTCAGGAACGGATCTCGTCCTTACCCTGGGGCTTACCTGTTTTAGGTTCATATATATGATACAAGTAACAGTAACTGCATATTTCTGTGCACTTTATTCCATAGTACTGTGCAGACTACATTGAGGCCTTATGCAGAATAAACAGCTGTAAGAAAATGAAAACTTCTAACTGTAACTTCACTATAATGTGCAAAGAAATAAAAAAAATTAAAATTGCAGAGCAATACTTATTGGCTCATTTAAGTAATAGAAAAAATTTGTTGCACAGATGAGAAACTTCATTTATGTATGAAATTTGACAAACAACAAAAGTGTCTGACTACTCTTAAATGCCTTTTGACATGTCTGAACAAGTGTGATCTCAGGATCTGCAGGGAACTGGGAACTATCCCCGTTGGTGTTTCTTTGTTATTCATAAAGGTATTGAAAAAATAGCAACTTAAAAAAAAGCTAAACTAAAATTAGTTGCATGAAAAAGGGGATAATGTACATGGTTCCCACCACAGGTGTGATCTGTTGTGATTTTATATTTAAAAAAAGGCATATTCCACCACCCACCCACATGATTCTGCAGCCCTTATGCCTCCAAATGCTTGCCACCCAGGATAGCTCCTCCTACTCCACCATCAAGACTTTTAACATCCATTCATCCCAGAACACCTAAGCACTAACAATTACTCACCTGACAACAGCAAGACAAATTGCTACCTTCATCCCTACATTACCCATCAAGATCAGTGTACTGATTTACAGAGATTAATATCTGACTCCTTCCCTGCTGCCACATTTCACCACAAATCCTCCACTATTTCATATCCCTATTTAATTCTTCCATATCCTTGAGACCTTTCTGCACTTTGTTACTTCTAACTCAGAATATTCCCAAATTCAGGCTGATTTCCATACAATGAGAACACACTTCTCTCTTACCAGAACTACTTGGTAAAGACTTCCTAGGCTGATCTATCCCCCAATACCCCACCACGGTCTGTCAGCTGCCTTTGACACAGTGGATCACCCAAATTTTCTTTATAGTATTTGCATAGATGACAAAAAATGTATCTTTTCCAGCTCATCCGTTCTTCATTGTCATCAACAAAGCATTCCGTTCTCAGCCCCCCAGGAGCCCTCATCCTTTAACTTCTCTACTACTACAAGTCAGAAATCCACACTGAGGCCTTAGGAGACTAGGTCCAGACAGAACACAAGCACATTTTTGTATAAATGTATAGAAGTGAGGAGAGAAGAGACAGTTTGCTACCAAAACATCTATGATTATGTCATTCTTTGGGGAGCACTGAGTGCCTTGTATTTTTTTGTTGTTGTTCAGTACACCACCAAGATGGAAACATCATTATCATTTACAGCCACTCCTACAGAATAATTTCTGAGGTCAGATGATCGTAGCTGCAAACAACAATCCTCAGTATTTTTGTGGATAAGAGCTGTAAATGACTCTCTTCTCTGAATTCTAAGGGCATGATTACATTAGCCACATAAAAATTAGCTCTAATTTTGTCTAACAAGCATTTTTTACAAGTAGTTTGCTGTGTTTTTACATATAACTCATGGATTTTGTGAACATTCATGCAAGCAGGAGGGTCCTCGGTAATAAGCTGCCGTTTGGACACTCACTGCCATATAGCACACTCATTGCCTGCCTACTGTGCACAGTCAAAATGGAAAAAGCAGTAGTCTCTAGTAGCAACATCACCATACCATCACATGAACTCACTAAACGCTGAGAACCACCCCACACTTATATATGTGAGGCATTACCCCCTATGATAACCCCCTACATCGGCCCAGGGCTAGGTTGAGCCTTCAATCCCTAATCCCACCCTGACCCTGACCCCATAGCAACAGGGGTAAGGGAAAGAGGGGACTAAAAGCCTCTCAGTTTTGGGGATCCCAAAACATAATTTATTAAAGTGCCATTTACCTCACTATTCTATTTTAAAATTATCTATTGCTTTTTTTTTATTACACTAACAACACCTAAAAATCCTAAGTCATAGATCTGTTTACAAACACACTGCTGATTGTTCATGATTAACTGCATCTGCCGACAACGGCCGTTGCAAGCTCCGTGAACACGAGAATTATGGTTTCTCTCTGCTTTCAGGAATATCATTCAGCCATCAGTTAACCCACAAGTAACATGATGAGAGTAACAGGATGAATGTGTGAATGATTAACCCTCTTTCTGTGTCTGCTCTCTGCACAGCGCTCTTGCTGTGACTCTGGAGGCATGGCTGATTCTCATGTAAACAGACACTTCTTATATGATTTTTTCTCTGAAAAAGGCACCTATTTCAAAAATGTTAAACGTATTTCAGCATGATTTGAGGAGTATTTTACAGTGCTGTGCTCCAAATTGTACTGAATTAACTGTCCCTTTAAGGGAGGGCTGGTTAGGCAGAGACGCTTTAAACCACCATACACACATTTTTATAAGATTGCAGCAGGGAGGTTACAAATTTAGTAATAGTGAGGACCTTTACATGCATTTGCTAAGGCTTTGAGCAGCTTTGAAAGCCCCCATCATTTTTTGGCCTATAGAGAATGGCTGCAGATCTTTGATATAGTTTACCCTAAATATTAGCAAGAGTCATGAAATAGCAATGCAGCGTACTGTACACATACAGTGCCTTGCAAAAGTATTCACCCCCTTGACTTTTTACCCATTTTGTTACATTACAGCCTTAAGTTCAATGTTTTGATAATCTGAATTTTATGTGATGGATCAGAACACAATAGTCTAAGTTGGTGAAGTGAAATGAGAAACATATACAGTATACATAAAAAAATTTTTAGAAATAGAAAACAGAAAATTGGCATGTGCGTATGTATTCACCCCCTTTGTTATGAAGCCCATAAAAAGCTCTGGTGCAACCAATTACCCTCAGAAGTCACATAATTAATGGAATGATGTCCACCTGTGTGCAATCTAAGTGTCACATGATCTGTCGTTACATATACACACCTTTTTTGAAAGGCCCCAGAGGCTGCAACACCTAAGCTAGAGGCACCACTAACCAAACACTGCCATGAAGACCAAGGAACTCTCCAAACAAGTAAGGGACAATGTAGTTGAGAAGCACAAGTCAGGGTTAGGTTATAAGAAAATATCCAAATCTTTAATGGTCCCCAGGAGCACATGGCACAAAAGCAAACCTGCCAAGAGACGGCCGCCCACCAAAACTCACGGCCCGAGCAAGGAGGGCATTAATCAGAGAGGCAGCACAGAGACCTAAGGTAACCCTGGAGGAGCTGCAGAGTTCCACAGCAGAGACTGGAGTATCTGTACATAGGACGACAATAAGCCGTACGCTCCATAGAGTTGGTCTTTATGGCAGAGTGGCCAGAAGAAACCCATTACTTTCAGCAAAAAACAAAATGGAGTTTGTGAAAAGGCATGTGGGAGACTCCCAAAATGTATGGAGGAAGGTGCTCTGGTCTGATGAGACTAAAATTTAACTTTTCGGTCATCAAAGAAAAAGCTATGTCTGGCACAAACGCAACACATCACATCACCCAGAGAACACTATCCCCGCAGTGAAACATGGTGGTGGCAGCATCATGCTGTGGGGATGTTTTTCAGCAGCCGCGATTGGGAAACTGGTCAGAGTTGAGGGAAAGATGGATGGTGCTAAATACAGGGATATTCTTGAGCAAAACCTGTACCACTCTGTGCGTGATTTGAGGCTAGGACGGAGGTTCACCTTCCAGTAGGACAATGACCCCAAACACACTGCTAAAGCAATACTTGAGTGGTTTAAGGGGAAACATGTAAATGTGTTGGAATGGCCTAGTCAAAGCCCAGACCTCAATCCAATAGAAAATCTGTTCTCAGACTTAAAGATTGATGTTCACAAGCGCAAACCATCCAACTTGAAGGAGCTGACAGTTTTGCAAGGAGGAATGGGCAAAAATCCCAGTGGTAAGATGTGGCAAGCTCATAGAGACTTAATCAAAGCGACTTGGAGCTTTGATTGCCGCAAAAGGTGGCTCTACAAAGTATTGACTTTAGGGGGTGAATAGTTATGCACATTGACTTTTTCTGTTATTGTGTCCTATTTGTTGTTTGCTTCACAGTAAAAAATAAACAAAAACATCTTCAAAGTTGTGGGCATGTTCTGTACATTAAATGATGCAAATCCTCAAACAATCCATGTTAATTCCAGGTTATGAGACAACAAAACACGAAAAATGCCAAGGGGGGTGAATACTTTTGCAAGGCACTGTAAGCAATAGGGAGTTACACAGTTACATTTTAGGATTTTTAAGGCATTGTATGTAATAGCTTAGTTATGTTTAACTTGTGATTTACACATGTATACATGTAGAGTGCTATGTAATTGTGGCCTAAGTGGTAATTACTTTAAAAGTGTGACAGTAATAGCGAGACATTTACTAATGAAACAATTACGTTTAATTGATAAAGCTTTGTGTCACTATTTCTTTTTTTTTTTAAATTGCCATACTTATCCTACAGTCATACCCCTTTGCTAACCTTAATTAATTGCTGATAAGACCATTACATAAGAGGTAGATCTTTCAAATAATTTACATAACTACATTAACATACTTTCTAAACCAATTGTTTAGGAATGTTTTTAATTTAGAATTTTTAATTACAATAAATTGCAGTTATTTCTATTTATATGTGTGCATTTCATTTATTTAATATATATTTTCTTTGTCACTTTAATAAATTTGTCCCAAAGTGTTACATGCACTCATGAACTGAATTTGTGTTTTGATTGCTATTTTTTTTAAAAACACTTAGGCTATGGAGCAAGAACGGATTCCAGGGAGTGGAAGATATCTAAAATATGAATATCATATTTTGTGTGGATCTTCTTTGATTACTGATTTGGTAATATCACATAAATGCTTGGTCAAAAGGCATTGCAAGCTGAAATATAGATACCGCCTACTGATATCCACCACATGACGAATCACATACTTTCCCTTTTCCTATTGGGGTTAAGACCTTAGACCACAACTGATCTCTGACCTTCTGTTATACACAAGTTAGCCTTAGGCTTTTAAAAAAGTATTTGCACTCTCTGTTTAGTCTCTTGTATTCACTACTAAGAGACCAAGGGTTGGATGCTTAACTTTTTCTGCTACCATGGGCCTATTCTGACCTACGTGTAGCCATCACCATTTCTCATATCCCAAGAGACCACTAGCCATTATAGAAGCACACAGACAGGAAGAGACGGCATCAGGTCAAAAAGAGTTAATAAAATGCCACAGTATACAAAGCCAGATTTAAATGGCCAATCTAAAAACGTTTAAAGGTATCTTGTTTGGCCCAAAATATTTTTTTTTAACTTATTTTAATTATCCCAAGATGTTATGAGTGAACCCTATAACAACAATTGGCTAATTAAAGAATTCATTCTAAGAAAAAACATTTTTTTTGGGAAAATCCCCATAAGTCCAACAAATAATGTACAATTTAAATTAAAACAAATACTTTATTATTTAAATTAAAAATTTCAAGTAAAAAAATTAGAAAATATAAAAGACCAACAACTTTATTAAAAGAAATTGACATTGTATGCCCTGAATTATTGAATGTGTAAATAATTATTGGCAGTTTTTAAGAGAAAATACTTTTTAAAAATTGTTAGATACCAAATGATTACGAATACTATCACTGGTGGTATTTATAGAAACTGTGCTGCTACATGCTAGCTTGTATATTCAGCTGAAACTCACATTCTTTCAAGTGAGATTATTGAATTGCAACGGGCTGTAAATAACAACTTAATAAGATATTACAATATTATCTATATTGTTGTAACTCTGTGTTAATAAACGGGAAGCAAATTTCTCAGTCTATTAGATATGTATCTTGCTTAGAGTACATTCAGTACCTTCACGGGTAAATGAAATTGTCCAGTTTTTACTTACAATTTTTAAAGTAAAGTGATAAAGTATTTGTTTTTGTTTAAATTGCACATTATGTGTTGGACTTAAAAGAGATTTCCTAAAAAGGTGTTCTTTTTCTTAGAGTGAATCCGTTGTTCAGCCAATTATAGTTACCGAGTTTGAGTTCATAATTAAATAAAGGCCCACTGCACAATGAAAAAAAAATATTTGTTGGAAAACTTTAAACTTTAAATAAGAAATTATATATATATTTCTTTAAACTTGTGTTTTACAATTTTTTATACCTACAGATCATAAACATAAACAAGTAATAAAAGATAACAGTACAAAATAATTAAATATTGCCTTGCATTACATGACACATTACATTATTAACTTATAAATTCACACCTCGATTTCTATTTTTTAGGCTTAACTTTATATAAAAGGGGAAGATTATTAGCAAAACCTAGTTAAATCTCTTCCTGTTCCAACATAGCATAAGACATGTTCTCCACAATATTTTCCTTACTTTTTTCTAGTCTGTTAATGCTTGATGTTTTTGCAGCCGGTGAGCCGCTATAACAGCTCTAGCCATAGTTAATAATTGTATTATTAGTTTTTGTCTCTCCCTATTCCTACCAAAGGCCCATTTCACTGATTATTACAGGGTCTAACTTTAATTCATAAGTGAACATATTTTGTTTATCATTTCTTGTAATGCTCTCCAGATAGTTTGAATTTTAGGGCATTCCCACCATATATCAATGGGCGTGCTAAATGTTTTACAGCATTAAAAATATGTTGGTGGTATTTTTGGCTTGTACTTATTTAATATTATTGAGATTCTGTACCAAAAGTATAATGTTGATGCCTCTGCAGGACTGTTGAGATTCATAATACATTGGTGGAAGATATGTGTGTAAGAATGGTCTTTACATTCCTGGAGAGCTATTGTTGCAGTGAATGATGTAAGGGTCTACTTCTGGGGCAATGTGAGGGAATGGTCTTTGTGTCTATTTCAGTCTTATCCTATTATCTTGCCAGGGATCTCTATTCCCTCATTTCTCAACCCTATTTTCACAAATTAACTGGAACATGTTCTGTAGATGAAGGGAGCTGTGGCTGCAATACCATAAACCTGTCTCTCCAGAATGCAAATGTTCCAGGTAATCTGGCATGCATAATCAATGCTATGATGATTTGTTTGTCTTCTAGACAAAGCGATGAAAGGTTACAGTTCAGTGAAAACTGACCACTTTTAGACAATATTATTATAAAGTTACAAGAACACCTTTTAAAAAATGGTTTTAGCTGTAAAAAGTCATGAACTTCCATTCAAGGGTGTAAGGACCTTTCTCCTCAGACTAATCCTTCAGACTAACAGTCTGGTATATTGGATACAATGCAATATGTATTAGCGCCAGATGTTAAAACATGCATTATAGTTGTATAAATACCTGTGAAGACACCATGATTCCATAAATCTTATATCTGACAAACGCCAGCCATTTCAAAATCTACAGGTTCAGATCTATTGGATGGAGTTACTCAAACTTAAAGGCCCACTTAGTTCAGCACAATTTGGACAATTATGAGAACAGTAAATATCTTCTAAAATAAATTTGTAATACTTTTTGAAATTTTTAAATATGTGCATTTTTTACTGAGAGATCAAATCAAATCAAATATGTGTTTATATGTGTGAAAGACTGTGCACAGTCTGCTCCATGACTGCTTCCTTACGGCAACCAATCAGGTTGCAGCGGTGTGTCCCCATTCAACTAAATAGCGAGGTTTTAGTCAGACTCCTTACATTTCCAGTTTGAAGGGAACAGACTTTATAATGGGTGTATTTTTTCTTACAGGTAGAAAATTCAGTTTTTTGCACTCTTTGGAATCTCAGCATGCTTTCATGCTTTCACTTCAGCTCATGGGGGGTTATTGCTCTGAGCACTGATCCCAACAAACAAACAAAAATAACACTTACCATATCTATCTGTGAATCATGGAATACTGATACTCACCTAAAACAGGAAAGCTGTGGTTTAACTGGCCAGTGCAGTATAACCTGAGTTCATGGGGATGCTGTGCTATCAATCAGAGCCTTCCCCCATAGAGCCTCAGACGCCATGTGCTGCACTCGGCACTCTGATAATTATGCATGCAACAACCAGTGAGCAGCATAGACTGTGTATAAACAAAGGTTTAAAACGTAAGATGTTTTAGGTGTTTTTAGTGTAATTAAAAAAGAGATCATTTAAACATACAATCTTGTGTTTTTTCACACCATGAAGAGCACTTACAGTGAGTTCAGTGGCACTTTAACTTTTATTAATTAATAATGTGAGTTACAAAGTTGATTAGTGTACAAACAGAATTTCCATGTTAGACATCAGACTGCAATGCTTCAATTACAAAAGTCAAAGTGCTATAACAGCTTTCCTCAAAATGTTTATTAATTATTTATATATACATTATACTAAACAGTATTTAGCATTCATCCATACATCACCATACATTATGTTGGAGAAAAAAACATACCCACAAACCCTTTTTTACTCCGAAACCCAATCATGATACCCAAAACACAGAGCCCTCTGATTTTGTTTGGTTTATTGGGAAAAAATGAATTAGCAATAGACGACCAGTTACAATTGTCTCCTGCTACTGGATCACTGGACCACTGGGCAAAAAAGTAAACAAAACACAGCTTTTATAATTTTTGCATAAAGACAATGGGATAACCCATCCTCACCTTTTAGAAACATGGTATAACCCACTTACAGCCAATAAAAGATTATTTACATTATGATATCCAATAAAATATGATACGTGATCAGCACTTATTAAGCATGTCTTGGTGCATCACACTAGATGTGCAAAATCACTTTTATTATTATCTTCTGCGCATAGGGCCAGAATTGGCCTTTGTAAGCTACATGAAATACATATTTGTTTAGACTAAAATATTTGTTTATGGCTTTAGCTGAAACTGCTAGATCATGGGTCATGCAGATTTAACTATTCAATAACGTATATCTTATAAAATGGAAAGATACTGGTTCTGAGCTAAAATTCACAAGGGCTACAGAAAGTTATAAATGCTATATATATATATACACACTAAAAAATTTAAGGATACCGGAATTTTACCACAACAATATACTGCATTATTTTTGTTGGTCACTATCACTTCAATTAGAAATGAATCCACCTGTCCATTAAATGTCTGTGAAGTAATATTTAATCAAATATACTACCTTCACAAGCTTTTCTGCTTAGTTTGGATCTATTTTCATAGAAGGGACTTCCTTGATCAGTGTGGTAGGAAGTAATCTCACTAAAATGGTTATGTTGTTCTATTTGTTTATTGATCATGTCCCAAAGCTATTAACAATTATTGAGTGTTTTATTCTTGAGTTTGTCAGTATTATTCAATGGCCCCATTGATATTAAATGTTTCGAGAATATTTGTTCACAACATGATTTACTTACCACTACAGACTTTCAGATTTGACACACTAAGGCACTTTACGTAGTTATGTAGTACAAAGCAGGAAAGCTTGCAGGACAGGTATAACAGAGCTGAACATGGAGTTTGTTGGTCAAATAATGCAACAGGCAAGATTAGGGTCATGGGCACAAGAGGACAAGCTTCAGGATCAGAGGCAGGGGCAGCTGGTGAATAGGGGCAAATGTGCAACCGCCCTCCCAGAATGAATGCACTGACTTAATCCCCCATCACTAACTTAATTATTTAATTTAAATAATATAAAAATAAAAATTAATTACATCATGCTCAATCAATATTTTATATATATATATATATATATATATATATATATATATATATATATATATATATATATATATGGTGCTGTCACTTTAAATGATGAATCCTTTGGCAAGCAGTTAAACACACTGACTTATCCCCTTATCACATCTCCCCCTGCTGGTTATCACATCTCCCCCTACAGATCAGAGCGCAATGCTGCCTATGCTCGTTAAGAAGCAATGGACTTGTCTGTCACACACAGCACCACCCAATCAGAATGATTGGGAGGAGCTGAAGTTGTGGGACCTTTCAGTGATCACCCAATCAGAAGGATTGTGAGGTGCTAAAGCTGAGGAGACCCTTCAGGGGCAGACCCTAGCTAATCACTGACACTGCCCAGCCAATCAGGACTGCTGGATTGCAGTATGCAGTGCATACTGGGAGATGTTGTTCAGTGATAGCTGCTATGCAGATGGAGCTGTTCAGGACCGAGTGAGTAGTCTCAGTCTGTCTGTTATTCTCTCTCTCTCTCTGTTTCGTGTTCTCTGTGACTCTCTTATTCTCTCTGTGTGACTTATACTCTCTCTCTCATATTGCCTGTCTCTTCTCCCAGTCACCATGCATCTAGATAGATAGATATAGGCAGCTTCATCATGAAGACTAGTAGTTTTGTCATGACAGTTTCCTTTTCATTTGATACTGGTTTTTGATAATGGTTTCTATTTAGTGCAAAAAACATTTGTGAGTATATACAGTAGTTTATATACAATTTTTCTCTCTCTTTCTCTCCCTCTATAATATCTCTTTCTCTCTCCTCTTTCTGCATAAAGTTTAATGAAGAAAAAACAACAACTCCTGGCTCAGTGTGCTGGGTGCAGAGCTTCAGCCATCTCAGCACTCTGTATGTTGCTTACTACCCTGTATATATCAGACAAAGTGGAAGGAAGGCTCCTATAATACAGCTTGTATTCTATATCTACATAGAATAAGGCATCTGTATCTCTATGAAGGACCTCCTTCCAGGCTCCTAGAATTGTATTCTATATTTACATAGAATAAGGCATCTGCATCCCTATGAAGGTCCTCCTTCCAGGCTTCTAGAGTACAGCTTGTATTCTATATTTACATAGAATAAGGCATCTGTAACCCTATGAGAGACCTCCTTCCAGGCTCCTAGAATACAGCTTGTATTCTATATTTACATAGAATAAGGCATCTGTAACCCTATGAGAGACCTCCTTCCAGGCTCCTAGAATACACCTTGTATTCTATATTTACAAAGAATAAGGCATCTGCATCCCTATGAGGGACCTCCTTCCAGGCTTCTAGAGTACAGCTTGTATTCTATATTTACAAAGAATAAGGCATCTGTAACCCTATGAGAGACCTCCTTCCAGGCTCCTAGAATACAGCTTGTATTCTATATTTACATAGAATAAGGCATCTGTATGTCTATGAAGGACCTCCTTCCAGGCTCCTAGAACTGTATTCTATATTTACATAGAATAAGGCATCTGCATCCCTATGAAGGACCTCCTTCCAGGCTTCTAGAGTACAGCTTGTATTCTATATTTACATAGAATAAGGTATCTGCATCCCTATGAAGGACCTCCTTCGAGGCTTCTAGAGTACAGCTTGTATTCTATATTTACATAGAATAAGGCATCTGCATCCCTATGAAGGACCTCCTCCCAGGCACCTAGAACACAGCTTGTATTCTATATTTACAAAGAATAATGCATCTGCATCCCTATGAAGGACCTCCTTTCAGGCTTCTAGAATACAGCTTGTATTCTATATTCACAAAGAATAAGGCATCTGCACCCCTATGAAGGGCCTCCTTCCAGGCTTCTAGAAAACAGCCTGTAGTGCTCCTACAAATGTTTTCCAGGTCTTTTAATATTGTTCTCCACCCCTTTGTATATGTATATACGTGTGTTCAAGTATGTCCACAACCACATATATAATGTATACGACATGTGTGTTTATATATATATATATATATATATATATATACACATATATACATATATATATATATATATATATATATACATATATATATATATATATATATATATATATATATATACAAACACACATATATCATATAGAATATACATTATATATGTACTTGTGGAGCTTGCAATTAACAGTTTTAGTACAGTTTAGTATAACAGTTAACGTCTTTTATTCAAATGATGCACAGGGCTTGTAGCCAGTTTAAGACGGTGGATTATGCTACAAGAGGTTGGGTGTTTTTTACTTCAGTTTTAGTTCCTATATTGTCAAGTAAAATTACTTGATGTCTGATTTTTAGGTCAGTCATCTTAGTTCAATCAGCCCATGTAGTGTTGTAAAAATGTATTCAAAAATAGTATTTTTTCCCCATTACTTTTGTTCAGTCAAGTCCATCTCTCTGTGACCCTATGGACCACAGTACATCAGGCACATCTGTCACCCACTACCCCTCTGAGCTTCCTCAAGTTCATGTGCATTGCTTCAATAACCTCATCTATCAATCTCCTACTCCTTCGTCCCCTTATTCGTATGCCATACATTTTTTCCACCATCAGGGTCTTCTTTTGGAAATCCTGTCTTCTATGCTGAATTGTTCTTTACTGCTTGCTTATCTATTCCTCTCGCTATACCCTCTCTTTCTCCATCCCTCTCTTGATCTCTCTATGCAATCATTTTTGTCTATTTCTATGAGCTGCCATGGCTATTCGTCCTGATCTAACATGTTTTACATGTGTTCTATTTAATTATTGCATGTCATCAAGAAAATGCAAGCACTTCCCATCATAAGAATAGTGAGCAGAACCAGCACCACCTCACCCTCATCAAGACAATATGTACGTAAAGTAACAGGGGGGAAAAAAATCAAATAAGTGGGTGGACTATGTGTTAGTGGGCAGGGCCTACAGAGGTAACGTAATGTGAAGGGGAGGGGTTTCTACTTTTGGATGGAGTCAATTTAAGGGGAGGGGCCAGGTATCTGCCTTCCACCCCACCAACGTGAAAAGTCACCAGCCACCGCTGATCAGAAGTATAATGAAGGAGATGTGAAATCAATATTCAGCAAATGGGGGAGAATGTAAACATGAGTGTTGAGAGTGATTCAGAGGAAGGGAAGGAAAGGAAGATTTTGGCGTAATTATCATTAGATATCATTTGTACAGACAAGAGAAAAGCACACTACTGCAGCATTTATTATACTACAGAGTAGAGGTGCAAGAAACAAGTGAATTAAAGCTATGTTCATTTTCTTAAAAAATCAGAATAAAGCAAATCTTTGTTATATGCTGACTAGGAACTTGCCCATCAAAAATGACGGGATTACAATTGTAAGACTGCCAATGCTGTTTGCAATGCTTTTGCTCCCCTGAGCACCTTCGGCGCTCATTGCGAGCCCCGCCCTGAGCGCCTTTGGCGCTCATTGCGAGCCTCTCCCTTGTGTACTTAAACTTTCCTGCTATGCACTGATAACCTTAGGCACTCATTGCGAGCCCCACGCTGAGCGCCTTCTCAATGAGCGCCTTCGTGTGGCTTCGCAGATGAGCACCTTTTATTTTCAAAGTCCCGCGTGCCTGGCATTGTTGGTGTAAGTGTTACTGTCTTTGCCGTTGTGTATTTTCTAAGTCCCGTGTGCCTGGCTCTGCTCAGCCTCGTTTTCATGCAGTTTCAGAATTTTTTACTCAGATTTCGGAGTGACGAAAACCCCAAATATTGCTCAAAACCACTAGTAATCTCAATCTGAGGCTTCCTGGTTTTCCCCCTGTCCTGACTGTGAGACTGTCCTCGCAGATGAGTGCCTTTGGCGCTTATGCAGCCTAAGTCCTGCGCCGTACACAGCTCGCGGTTGCGACCTCGCTTTGCGAGGTCGCAACTGCGTGACCAACATCGCAAACGTTATGGACAGCGTTCTTGGTCAACAACTATATATGTGATACTCTATAGGAATAGCTTTCTGTGTAAGTGGTAGAGACAAAAACAGTACAAGAATTCAAGCATGCATGGGATAGACATAGGGTGATTCTGAGGATTTATGAAGCCAAACTTTTTTTTAAACAGAATAGGCAGACTAAATAGACCTGTTGGTAATTATTTGTCATCAAATATCATTTTCATAACCTTACACTCTTACATTCATTTACGCTGTAATTTGCATGCACTTTTTCTCTACCTTGCTTTTTATGCATATTAACTCCATACTACAATGCATCATCTACCAGCAACTCCAATGAAGCATCTGTGAAATGCTCTTCAGGCATTTGAGTGATGTCTCATCCTGGTGACCTCCCTTATGGTTGCCACAGACAGCACTGGTAGCAGCACTAATTTTTAAGCAATCCGGTTCAATAGAGATACAGACTGAATGGAATACATTAGATAGGAAAGTATTTATTAATCAACCATTTGAATTCAGGTTCCAATTTGACAGAATAAGATAACAAAAAACATTGTTTTTCTGCTGGTATAGATATGAAAGCCATATTTAGTAACTGTTTTTACATATAGCAAGGGATTCCGAGTTAGTACAGTATATACCCGAGTATAAGCCGAGTTTTTCAGCCCTCTTTTAAAGCTAAAATGGGCCCCCTCGGCTTATACTCGAGTCACTCCCCCTAGTGTCTCTCTAACCACCCCCGTGTCTCTCTACCCCCCCGTGTCTCTCTAACCCCCCCCGTGTCTCTCTAACCCCCCCGTGTCTCTCTACCCCCCTGTGTCTCTTTCCCTCCTCCCTCCTCATCTTCAACCCCCCTCCTCCTCATCAACCCCCCTCCTCCTCATCAACCCCATCCTCAACCCCCTCCTCACTGTCTCCCCTCTAAATACCTCCCCCTCACTTACCTGCTTCTTCTCCGGCCTCTGCTCCGTCTTGACCCCGGCACGCATGTGACGTCACATGCGCTCTGGGGTCAAGACGGAGCAGAGGCCGGAGAAGAAGTGAGGGGGAGGTATTTAGAGGGGAGACAGTGAGGAGGGGGTTGAGGAGGGGGTTGATGAGGAGGAGGGGGTTGAGATTGAGGGGGGGTAAGGAGGGGATGGATGAGGAGGAAGGAGGTTGAGGAGGGGGTTGAGGTTGGGGGGTGAGGAGGGGGATGAGGAGGGGGGGTTGAGGAGGGGGGTTGAGGATGGGGGTTGATGAGGAGGAGGAAGGTTGAGGAGGGGGGTTGAGGTTGAGGGGGGGTGAGGAGGGGGTTGATGAGGAGGAGGGAGGTTGAGGAGGGAGGTTGAGGAGGGGGTTGAGGTTGAGGGGGGATGAGGAGGGGGATGAGGATGGGGGGTTGAGGATGGGGGTTGAGGATGGGGGGTTGAGGGGGGGGGGTGAGGAGGGGGTTGATGAGGAGGAGGGAGGTTGAGGTTGAGGAGGGGGGTTGAGGTTGAGGGTGGGTGAAGAGGGGGATTAGGATGGGGGGGTTGAGGATGAGGATGGGGGGTTGAGGGGGAGGATGAGGATGGGGGGTTGAGGAGTGAGGTTGAGGGGGGTTTGAGGAGGGAGGATGAGGAGGGGGTTGAGGATGAGGAGGGAGGGTGAGGATGAGAAGGGAGGTTGAGGATGAGGAGGGAGGTTGAGGATGAGGAGGGGGGTTTAGGATAAGTAGGGGGGTTGAGGATGGGGGGGTTGAGGATGGGGGGGTTGAGGATGAGGGGATGGAGGATGAGGGGGGAGGTTAAGGATGAGGAGGGAGGTTGAGGATGAGGAATGGGGTTGAGGAGGGAGGTTGAGAATGAGGAGGGGGGTTGAGGAGGGTGATAAGGGAGGGGGCAAGAGACACAGGGAAGGGAGAGGGGAGAAGAGACACAGGAGAGAGAGGGTGGACACAGGGGGCAGCACATTTCCCACCCTCGGCTTATACTCGAGTCACTCATTTTACCCAGTATTTTGTGGTAAAATAGGTACCTCGGCTTATACTCGTGTTGGCTTATACTCGAGTATATATGGAAATCTTGTTGGGGGTTCCCCTTAAACTATATTATTGATTAAATTGGTTGACGTGTCTTTTCCAAATTACATTGTTATATATATAATTTTACATATGAATATGTTCAAGATAGAGATACATTGTTTGTTTCACCATGTTTGAGAGTTTTCAAAATATCTGTACTTTTTGATCTGATTTAACTACTTGATTTTTACTGTGCTGTGACAATTGAATGACCCAATTTTTTTATTTTTGCTATTCATTAATAAAGGTTTAAAGTTTCATACACATAGAAAATAAAAGGGCTTATTTTTAAATGAAGCAAATAATTTCCATTTTCTTTGCAGTAGCATATATGCCCCCCCGTGTCTCTCTAACCCCCCCGTGTCTCTCTAACCCCCCCGTGTCTCTCTACCCCCCTGTGTCTCTTTCCCTCCTCCCTCCTCATCTTCAACCCCCCTCCTCCTCATCAACCCCCCTCCTCCTCATCAACCCCATCCTCAACCCCCTCCTCACTGTCTCCCCTCTAAATACCTCCCCCTCACTTACCTGCTTCTTCTCCGGCCTCTGCTCCGTCTTGACCCCGGCACGCATGTGACGTCACATGCGCTCTGGGGTCAAGACGGAGCAGAGGCCGGAGAAGAAGTGAGGGGGAGGTATTTAGAGGGGAGACAGTGAGGAGGGGGTTGAGGAGGGGGTTGATGAGGAGGAGGGGGTTGAGATTGAGGGGGGGTAAGGAGGGGATGGATGAGGAGGAAGGAGGTTGAGGAGGGGGTTGAGGTTGGGGGGTGAGGAGGGGGATGAGGAGGGGGGGTTGAGGAGGGGGGTTGAGGATGGGGGTTGATGAGGAGGAGGAAGGTTGAGGAGGGGGGTTGAGGTTGAGGGGGGGTGAGGAGGGGGTTGATGAGGAGGAGGGAGGTTGAGGAGGGAGGTTGAGGAGGGGGTTGAGGTTGAGGGGGGATGAGGAGGGGGATGAGGATGGGGGGTTGAGGATGGGGGTTGAGGATGGGGGGTTGAGGGGGGGGGTGAGGAGGGGGTTGATGAGGAGGAGGGAGGTTGAGGTTGAGGAGGGGGGTTGAGGTTGAGGGTGGGTGAAGAGGGGGATTAGGATGGGGGGGTTGAGGATGAGGATGGGGGGTTGAGGGGGAGGATGAGGATGGGGGGTTGAGGAGTGAGGTTGAGGGGGGTTTGAGGAGGGAGGATGAGGAGGGGGTTGAGGATGAGGAGGGAGGTTGAGGATGAGAAGGGAGGTTGAGGATGAGGAGGGAGGTTGAGGATGAGGAGGGGGGTTTAGGATAAGGAGGGGGGTTGAGGATGGGGGGGTTGAGGATGGGGGGGTTGAGGATGAGGGGATGGAGGATGAGGGGGGAGGTTAAGGATGAGGAGGGAGGTTGAGGATGAGGAATGGGGTTGAGGAGGGAGGTTGAGAATGAGGAGGGGGGTTGAGGAGGGTGATAAGGGAGGGGGCAAGAGACACAGGGAAGGGAGAGGGGAGAAGAGACACAGGAGAGAGAGGGTGGACACAGGGGGCAGCACATTTCCCACCCTCGGCTTATACTCGAGTCACTCATTTTACCCAGTATTTTGTGGTAAAATAGGTACCTCGGCTTATACTCGTGTTGGCTTATACTCGAGTATATATGGAAATCTTGTTGGGGGTTCCCCTTAAACTATATTATTGATTAAATTGGTTGACGTGTCTTTTCCAAATTACATTGTTATATATATAATTTTACATATGAATATGTTCAAGATAGAGATACATTGTTTGTTTCACCATGTTTGAGAGTTTTCAAAATATCTGTACTTTTTGATCTGATTTAACTACTTGATTTTTACTGTGCTGTGACAATTGAATGACCCAATTTTTTTATTTTTGCTATTCATTAATAAAGGTTTAAAGTTTCATACACATAGAAAATAAAAGGGCTTATTTTTAAATGAAGCAAATAATTTCCATTTTCTTTGCAGTAGCATATATGTGCTCTGTGGGTGTTCTTTCCCTTTTTTTATGTCATCTACAAAAAATCCTGTATTTTTCAGACTGTTAATATTATTATTATTATTATTATTATTATTATTATTATTATTATTATTATCCTTTCATTGTAATGAGCCAAAATATTCTGAAGCGCTATACAGGGTTTAAGTACATGACAAAATCCTGTCTTTGAGCTAAAAATCTAACATACATAGTACTTGTTCACAAAACACCTCACAAGATTGAAAACCAACAAACAGTCTAAAGGGTTATTTTGTCCTAGGACTGTTCTCTTCTATTTTGTCCAGCAGTTTACACTAGCTTCCCTTCATGCCAATTTTAGATTATTATTGTTTAACTACTGTAGATGATTATATTTGCGAGTTCACACGAGTATTGACAATGGAAAAATATATTTAAAACACCATTTTTCTTTTTTAGTGGATTCTCTACTTTACTACAGTGTACTTTGAAGTGTATAGAGGAGAACATTTTAAGTCAATTATTTCCAACTAAATATAATTTCGCCTAGTAATATATATTGTGATATCTGGTCTGAAGTTTCAAAATGTGTCTGTCTTATAATGATCCCTACTGGTAAAGAAAATGAACTATAATTACAGTAGTATGTATTTGATAACATGTTTGTTCAAAGCACTTCACTGCAGTGCTAAACATTGTGATTAGCTGTTACAATAGCTCTCCGTAAGAAAAGAGAATGTACAGACCTTGCTGCGAACCTGTGCTATTACTACCTTGAATTGTTCACTTTGTATAGGACAGGCAATTTTTCTTTGTCAAATTTCGACTGTACATCATCTATCATAGAGATGGGACTGCAGCATGCTGTATGGTCCACTTCTAGGCATGTAAAGTAAATAGTTGAGTTTACTGCAGAGGCAGATAAATAAGAGATCACATTGCCAATATCTGCTAGATAATAGAGAAAGCAAGAGAGTTCCAGAAAGTCATTTACCTCTCCTTCACAGGTGATTCTAAAGCCTTTAACTGTTTGGAACACAACAAAATGTGACACATCCTTAAAGGTATATAGAGGTTTCATGGGTTTCAAATGTTTCCTAAAAAACAGCCACTGATTAGTAGAAAAATATGTATTATAATGAAAAGTTGAATATACTTACATATTTATATGCTGGATACTGCTATATGGATTTGCACACCCCTAGGAAGCTTACATAATAGTGTACCTGGCTGCAGAGCAGCTAAGTACAGGTTTTGACCTCCAAAAGAAGTAACAGACAACCCGTAGGGTTGTAATCTAGTGTGAATGTGCTACGCAGATAGACTCTTATATGAAAATACAGACTACATAACTCAGGCTGTTTTTCAGCACAGGCAGCAACCCCAGATTGTTACAAATGTTTCAGCCTCTGCTTCCTCCTGATTGGCCAAAACATTTTTTTTAATTGTATGCTAATTAGCCTGGGTTTGGAGAGGGTGTCAACCCTAAATTTCAACTGTCAGAATTTACAAGACATTTTGATAACTTCAAAGTAAGTTTAAATGTTTATTTTGGTATTTTGTTCATACAAAAAATATTTTCATACACTACTTATTCTCCTCTATCTGATGCACTCATAATCCAGGAAACATAGATATGCATTTAAAGAGATGGGAGCACCAGATCATTTCATTCACCTCCTGAGGAATCTGTATATGGACCAAGAAGCCATAGTCAGAACCAATTATGAAACAACAAAATTATTCAAAATTGAAAAAGGTGTTCAACAAGGTTTATTGTCACCTTATTTATTCAACTCATAAGCAGAGTACATCGTGCATAAGGCTTGGCTGGATGAATCCAAAGGTGGATTCGATATTGCTGGACAAAAATATAGACAACCTCAGATATGCAGATGATACTACTCTGATGGCTTAAAGTGGGGAGTAACTAAAGGAGGGTTGAAGAGGGTGAAAGAAGAGAGTGCAAAAGCTGGCCTACTAATCAATGTTAAAAAAAAGAAGATCAGATTTTATTTAACTGGGCTCAAATATCTCTTCAGATGGATAATACAGCCATGAAATGAAAAGACATATGCTTCTGGGGAGAAAAGCTATGGCATGTCTGAATAAGCTAATACAAAGTAAAGATATATCACTATCACCAAAGGTCCGCATCATTAAACTAAAGTTACCTATGGGTGTGAGAGCTATACCATAAAGAAGGCTGAGCGGCACAGAATTGACACCTTAATAATGTGATGTTGGAGAAAACTGCTTTGAGTTCCTTAGACTGCAAAAAGATCCAATAAATGAGTACTACAGGAATTCAAACTACGCTGGAAGGTTCGATCATAACGTTAAAGCTTTGATTCTGTGAAATATTTAAGGCACATGAAGAAGGGGGTGGCAGAGGCAGAGATGAATAGATGTGGTCATTGAAGCAATGAACACGAGCTTGAGGAAACTTAGAGGGGCAGTAGCTGACAGATATAGGGTCACGGAGAGTCAGACACAACTAAATGACTAAACAACAAAAGTTAATATTAACGATATAATGTACAATCCCCCTTGTCATTTTTCGTGTTTTGTTGCCTCACAACCTGGAAATAACATGGATTGTTTGAGGATTTGCATTATTTAATATACAGAACATGCCCACAAATTTGAAGATGCAATGTGCATAACTATTCACGCCCCTAATGTCAATACTTTGTAGAGCCACCTTTTGCGGCAATCACAGCTCCAAGTCGCTTTGGATAAGTCTCTATGAGCTTGCCACATCTTGCCACTGAGATTTTTGCCCATTCCTCCTTGCAAAACTGCTCCAGCTCCTTCAAGTTGGATGGTTTGCGCTTGTCAATAGCAATCTTTAAGTCTGACCACAGATTTTCTATTGGATTGAGGTCTGTGCTTTGACTAGGCCATTCCAACACATTTACATGTTTCCCCTTAAACCACTCAAGTGTTGCTTTAGCAGTGTATTTGGGGTAATTGTCCTGCTGGAAGGTGAACCTCCATCCTAGCCTCAAATCACGCACAGAGTGGTACAGGTTTTGCTCAAGAATATCCCTGTATTTAGCACCATCCATCTTTCCCTCAACTATGACCAGTTTCCCAGTCCCGGCTGATGAAAAACATCCCCACAGCATGCCTCCACCATGTTTCACCAAGGGGATGGTGTAATGTAACAAAATAGGTAAAAAGTCAAGGGGGTGAATACTTTTGCAAGGCACTGTATTTTAATACATCACTGCAGGAGGCAGCATAGTTTTTTAAAAGATGTTTTTTTTATTGTAGGAGGGAGAAGTCTGTGGAGAATAAATGGAGAAAACTAAAGTATGTAGCACTGAAGTACATATAAGCAGTAAACTGAAAAGCATAAATTATTTTAGACATATTGAGCAATTGGATTAAATTTGTTAATTTATGAAATCTACTGCTCTAAACATGGTAACAATCATCCTGTGGAAACTATTTTATTTTGTTTGTTGCATTCAAAAGAGGTTTGACTATACGGTTTGTGCAGAGAAAAAAAAGTTATAATTTTTTTAAAACTTGGGATCTCTTGCCAGTAGTGTAGATAATATTGTGGGAATGGGATGTTATCTCAAGGCACCCCTCTGCTTGCTTCAATAAGGTAAGGGCTAAAAACAGATGCTGTTGACTATTGAAATTAGCCTGTCCTCACCCTTCCTGTTGGGGCATTACAATGTTTATACGTCCCACAGGACCCAATTTATAAACAAGAGGTGCGTTATGGGCCTCCCTAGAAAATAAAACTTTTTATAATTAAGCTCACCCTATATTCCCTATCCCTTATCTCTACTTAGCTAATGGGCTATGGCACCCATAACAACACTTCAACTTAACTATCACCTACGTATCTAACTGCCCCATCTAGCCCATGCTGCAAAATAATAAGCGTTCTCAGTGAACAGTGGTCAAATATAGTTACATAGTAATTGGAAAAATGACTTTTAGTCCATCAAGTTCAGCATTTTTATATCTCCTTTGATCTGCAATATGCAGATTAATTGTTCTTTGATCCAGAGAAAGGCAAACAGAAAAAAGTGAAACTGTCAATTGTCTCAAAAGGGGAAACAAAATAATAAATTCCTACTTGACCCCAGATACTGGCAATCAGATTACTCCCTGGAACACTCAATTAAACTTCATCTCCATTCATCCATTCATCCTTCCAACTTACATTAGATTCCATAAAAAATATAGTTATCCTCTGATTCGACCCACTCAGAATCTGATTAGCTTATTTCAGCCTGCCAGAAACGCTTCCTTAGCTTCTGATTTGCTAAAAAAGGGACTTACATGTATTTTTAGTTACTCAGGGGTGATGTAAGTGTATATAAATGTGCTTAGAGTGAAGAAAATGCTATTGTGGTGGATGGGGATTTTCCTATAGGGAGATGAGCAGAGGAGTTACTATAAAGATGAGGTGTGAGCCAGGAGAGAGGTTACAATCTGGAAAGGTAATGGGGATTTTTGAAACCAGAGGAAGATGGGCAGTTCTGTGAAATACATTTAATGACATTTGATTTATTAGAAAAGGAACACATGTTAAACCATTAGTTAAGTGTGATACAGTAGAAGGGAGTGCACCTTGAACTTGTGTTTAAATCTAAACCATCAGGTAGCCTTCAATACTTTTGAAAGTGGTAGCAAATCATATAGGGTTGGTTAGGGAATTCCATGAAAAAAAGTTGCAGCATGAGAAATATTCTGAAAATGGGAGTGGATATCAGTAATAATAAAGTAAGTCAGGTGAATACCATGTCAGGAAACAATATATGCAGAAGGTGCTATAGATTTGTGAGTTATAACAAGGATTTAAAATTAATTATGATGGGTATAGGGAGTGTGATGAGTTTGCTAAGGTGAGGACAGTCAGATAATGAGCAAGTGATGAGAAAGTGAATGAAAGTTTTAACTGGGTGAGCAAAGACTAGTTATTCTCCAAATCATTGAGTTGATAACCTTACAAGCTTAATCTGATTGTTCAGCTGGCCCTTCAAAGTTCAGCTTATATAAGTTTTAAGTAGTAAAGATTAGGATACACAAGTATTCAATGTATTGGGCTTTTCATTTTTTTTAATGAGGGAACAGAGTGGAATTATGTAGTTTTTCCACCATCTTTTGAATAGCTCCTCCCATCTTTTTCAGACTGTGCCATAGCCTACAGCTGACTTTATACTGCACAGCTTTACTGGCATAACCTGGGTAAATGCGTTGCACAACCTGAGCATGATAAAAGGAGCACCAGTCAAAACATCACTGGGTGGATTGCAGCTTGTAATGTAAGATTTGTCACCAAACATCAATGTTGTTGTTTATACTATTCTTTACTTACAATTTATGGACGCTGGGTCACCCATCATTTGCACTAAATGTTTGGTTACTGTATTTGAACTATGTTGTCTTGGTTTTCTGCCCTCTAAATAGATATTGCACAGATATTGTATTAATCTCCAGATGATTTTAATTTACTTTAGGTTTAGGAAGGGATTGTGGTGAACACTGTACTAATTTATTCCAGTATGATTAGTTTTGGATGAAATAAAACCTATTGAATAACTGCCTACATATTTGGGGGGGAAGATAAACAATAAGATTAAAACAATAAAAATACAGGCCATATCATTTTGAGATAGTATCGTCTAATAAGTGAGTCAATTTCTCGTTGATGAGAATAAAATCCCTGTAATTTAAAATTTCCTGTAAGCTAAGTGCTGATGATCTCCACTGTCGAGCAATATGGTTTTTTGTGGCTAACATAACAAATTTAAAGAATTGGTTATGATGGAAGTATTGGGTGCTGGAAGACCCAGAAGGCATACTCCAATATTCGCATCAATTCGGGAGCTAAACATCATAAAGGCCAATGTAAGAACTTTTTCCCATAAATCCTTAACCGGTGGACCACCAAATATGTATGAATGAGCCTGTATTTCCACATTCTCTGAAACAACTATCAGTTTCTCTCTAGACCCTATTTATAAAGCTTAACAGGAGTATGATACGTTTGATGCAGAACTTTTATTCACGTTTCAAGAATGCTGTAATTCAAGGATCCCTTTGTGAGAGTTTGCCAAGATTTCTCCCAGGCTTCATCACTCAGAGATTCTCCCAAATCCTCGTCCCACAGACACATACTTTGGCTTTATTGGTGATGCTGCTTCACTGAAAGAATTATACAACAAGCTGATGGTTTTGCTCGACAGTGGATGATCCCTACAATGCTTCGTAAACCAATTAACAATTGGGTTTCCAAATGTTTGTGTCCAATTTGTTATAAAGTGCTTCACTCTACAAAAATTGTAATGTTCCACTAAAGGTAAATTAAAGTTATCTCTCAAATATTCGAAAGTTATACTCATATTATTTATGAACCAATCCCCAAATCTTAGTAGCTTATTGGATTTGCACCAGTGCATTGATTTAGAAGTGAGTTGAAAGGGAAAATGAGGTTTGGGTATGACCGGGGTAAGAGTAGAGAGTTTTGGTGCCAGGCCGTTTTTCTGGGTAGCCCAAGACCATATGTTAAGTGAATGTTTGATAAAAGGGATAGATATTGACCTTAGCGTGGCTTAGGAAGCCGGATCACTGTGTCCCATGAGTACGAAGACATTGCAACATTTTCCGTAAATACCCAAAGGGGCTGATCCAGCGATGAGTGGGCAAGGGGAATAAAGGCAAGCTGAGACGCCTTATAATATTGTTTAAAATTTGGACATGAAAGCCCACCCTTTGTTTTACGTGTATACATATTTATTCTAGATATTCTTTGGTGTCTATCATTCCATATAAATTTAAACACTACGTTTTAAAATCTTTCCAGTTCTTTGTAATCTATAGCTATCAGGAGGGTGCAAAATAAATATAGAATGCATGGAAGAATATTCATTTTCACAGAATTAATTCTCCCCAACAGAGAAATCTGCCCCTTCGACCATTTTGTTAAATCTAGTCGTAAATCTCTATACAGGATAGAATAGTTAGCTTTATAAAGATCAGACAACTTTTTAGTGATGTTTACACCTAGATATTTAAAATAAGACTTGGGCCAAGCAAAATTATAGGCTTGTTGAATTTTGTCAATTTCTAGCTGAGTCATAGAAATTCCCGATGCTTCTGTCTTGGTCAAATTGATTCTTAACCCAGACAGGTCACCAAAGTAATGCAGAATTTGAAAAAGAGCTGGGAACAAGGTAGCAGGTAGCAAGATAACACAACATGTCATCAGGAAAGAGACAACATTTAAGATGATGAAGCCCAAATTTTATTCCATGTATATTTGTGTTAGATCTTATGGATTGGGCCAAGGGCTCGATTGCTAAGGCAAATAAGATTGGTGAGAGGGGACACCCCTGTCTGGTACTTCTTTGTATGTCTATTTGAGCGGGTGATTTACCTGGGAGTTGCAGGGTAGCTTTGGGAGAATTATAATGTCTTAATTAAATTCTAAGATAGGGCCATTCTAAAGTATCAAAGGCTTTTTCTGCGTCAAGTGCTAATAAACATGTAGGGATTTTATCACAAGTTGCCCAAGTAATGGAATTCAATATTCATCGGACATTATCTCCTGTCTGCCTATTCGGGATAAACCCTGTTTGGTCTTTATGGATAACTCTAGGAAGAAATTTAGCTATCCTGTTCGCCATTAATTTTGCTAAGATTTTTATATGCCCATTCAGCAGTGAAATGGGACAATAATTATGAACCTCAAGTGGGTCCTTGTCTCTTTTTCGAAAGAATACGATATTTGCCTGGTTCAATTACTGAGGCATCTGTTGTCCATCTAAAATTTTGTTAAAGAGGTTTGTCAGATGGGGAGAAAGTAGATCAGCATATTTTTTATAATACAGAATGGAAAAAAACGTCCGGACCCGGGGCCCACCCCCCAACCAGGACCTTAATTATTGTTTTAACTTCAGCTTCTGTGACTTTGGAATTTAATAGATTGCACTCTTTGGCCGTAATCTTGGGCGGGTCACAAGATTCCAGAAAAGCCAGCCTTCGCCGATTCTGTGTATTGGACAAATATATATTTTAAAAAAAGTCTGAAAATGTCTTTTGAATCTTATTCGGGCTGACTGTGATATCTCAGGCAGGAGTTCTGATGCTAAATATTTTCGAGATATTGTATTTTTGAGTTTTCTAGCCAATTATATATCACGTTTATTAGCTTTAGCATAGAACTTGTAACCTGTCCATCTCAACACCTTTTCTGTGCAACCTGATAATATTAGATCTAATTCTAGCTTAATTTTATCAATCTGTTTATGCCGTTGTTTGGATGGGTTTTGGTGATTTAATCTCTCAAGCTCTATTAAATTCTTACCAAAAGACTCCTCTCTAAGACTCATTTGCTTTCTATGTCTAGAAGCTAATTTTATAAGAGAGCCCCTGATGAATGCCTTATGTGCCAACCAAGTCCATCCAACATCTGATTCTTGATTAATATTAGTTGAGAAATATAGTTATATCCCGGGCAATTTGTTCCCCGAACAGGGTATTGGATAGAATACTCTCATTGAGCCTCCATGAATATGGTGGTTTACTGTTCTGGCCTAAATGTAAATAATGATAGACCTGGGAGTGGTCAGACCACGGGCATGGAGGGATATCCACCTCCTGTTTACTATCCAATATGGCAGAATCAACTAGAATATAATCAATCCTGTAGTAGGATCCATGAACTGGAGAATAAAAGGTGTATCCCCTCTCGCCTTGGTGTCCCTAACCTGTCTACCCCAGGATCTACAGCAAGATTAAGGTCCCCTTCTAGTATAACCCGGCCTAGGTCAGCTGACCTCACGTATTTAAGTAAGCTAATAAATTAGTTATGTGGGGTATTAGCCAGGGAATACAAATAAATTAATGACAGTCTCACACCCAGAAGTGTTCCCGTCAGGAACACATAGTTTTTTTTTTATTGGAATCTATTTTCTTGTGTTCAATCTTAAATGGGAAATATTGATGTAATGAAAGGGATGACTGCTGAATTTTGAGACCTGAAACGAAAGGGAGAGGAAGGGAGAACCAAAAAACAAACAAAAAGATTAAACAAAATGGTGAGTTTCATTCCTCAAACCACTACTCAAGCACTTCAGTGCCAGGGGAAAAAGTTGCGTTCGCCAAACTCCCTAATATCCCCTTAGATGAGGAAGAATAAAAGAAAAACGTGTAACACAATCAATCAGGTAGTCAAATAAAAATTTTCATGGGCCTGGTCAGCCAACAGTGAGCTCTATCAATAGATTTGGAGTTTCTATAGGACTATACTAGAGTACAAGTCCCCTAATCAATATTTTTGCATTTATCTGATGTACTTTATAGCAACAGCTAAATCCCTGAAAATGTGAACACAGCCTTCCGAACTGCATACACTTCAGTATATTATAAATGCGAGCCTACTGCCTCAGGCCCTCCATCTTTTAGACCTCTCATGCCTTGGTGTAATAACTTGAGTCCTCAAGCGTCAAAGTGCCTATAGAAATAAGGATTATTAACAAGTCATAGAGCCATGTGAATATAAATACGGTCAAAGTCCTGAGGCGTATCTATAATGAGATGAGTAAATTATCTTGCTTAAGCTACTGTAAAACTTTCCTGAGGTTGAGACAGTGCCAGCAAATAGTAACTATAGTTACCCCAGTTACAATAACAATTATTTACAAAACATACAATGAAATAGATCCGAGAATTACACCAGATTGGTGATAGTATAGACATAATCAATTTTTTAAGGCCTCGTTCACCTCAAACATCTTAGCTGCAAAGACCTTAACCTATTCCTAACTTTGTAAGTCTGTTTGCTAGTAATAGCAACAATCGCCCAAGGTGGGAGATTTTTTTTTCAATCCTATGCTGGAGCGTAGCCAGTGCTATCAAGCAGGGCCAGAGGTCAAAATCAGTCCTTGGGTGCCTGATGAGGGACTAGGCGTGACCCTGATTGATGCTTTGCTGGCTTGCATTGCCGTCTAGATCGTTGGACTTCCATCCACTGTCGTTGCGGCAAATCCTAAGTTGTCTTCTTTAGTGATAAGATTCACTCAAGACATAGTTGCCCAGCACTCTTCCAAGGAATGTACAATGTGGGTATGCACACCAAGCTGAAATGCAAGATTAAAGCTTGAGCCTGCTTTTGCCCTGTGAAATGATCTCGGGCTTACCCATTTGGGTTTACAATTCAACTTTGGTGCAGCAAAATGTTAAATCCCTGTATCCTATATGATTCTCTTCAGGAAAGAAGGTGTGTTAGTTTTATTATATAATGGTATATTTTCTAGCTGTCCAGTTTAATACAGTGCTTGAAATACATATGAGTGCATTTCACATGCACCTGTCATATATGGGTAGGCAAGATGGAGCTGTTGCCCTGAATGTTTTCCCACTTTATTGCAGGGTGCCTCCAATATAGAGTCTGCTGCCACTTAAAGCCACTTGAAGTAACTCTCCTCTTCTTTCTTGGGCTTCAGACTTATAACTTGAAGTGTTTCCTACTATAGGGACCTGTCCCTGAGCGCCTTTGTCCGTTACTGTAGCTGTTTGTAAGTGCTTCAGAGCGCACACTCTACGGGCTGCCAGTTGGGGGATGCTTCCATACCTGCAATGGCGGCAGCTCTCCTTGTGGCTTGCTCACAACCTCTCGATGCAGTTGCTGTGGGCACTCACTCCTATATCTGCCACTCTCAGTTGTTGATCCGGCTGTTATATCAGGTAGGTGGAAGGTTTGATCAGATTTTTTTTCTGCTGCCCCAATGAATACTTTTTTATTGCTGGGCCTGCTCTGCGATCTTCTGACCAGCTTTTGCCGCCTCTCTGCAAGCTCTCCTCTGTTATCCTGAGTACCCGCCACCTACAATGGCTGCAGCACTCACTCATTTGCTCCTCCAAACCGCTCCTACCAGGGGGATCATAGGGGACAGCCGGTGCGTCCACCAAGCCTGTTAAGCCTGTATACTCATGGTATAGCAGGAAAAGCTGAGCTTGTTAGGACCATTTATATGCTTTTTTGGATAAAAAATTGCCCCAATATGTCCCAAAATTCAATTAAGAGAGCAGAACTCATTCAGAGCACGTCTGCTCAGTGTGATGGCTTAGACACGCCTCTCGTTATTACATTTTTAAGTGAATTACAAGGAAGATCAGATAGGAAGAAAATAAATGTAAAGCATAAAAAAAGTAGGTAAAACAAGCACGGTCTTACAAATTCATATATGTTATTGCTACAAATCTGATTACTAACACAACGATTTTATAAACGGATAAAATGCATTCAATAAATAAAATGGTACTTTAAATAAATAAAATAATCATTAAACAAATTTAGTTTCTATATTTATTTGACAGTATTCAGAATTTTCAAACTAAGGGCCCTATGAAATTATCCCACGTAGTTCTCTCGGTGCTCGCAAAAGGCAGTTTTTTTGCTGTTTGCGAGTAGAGAATCTCTCGCAGCCTGCTTTGAGATATGACTACGAAAAAATGGCCGAGAATAGGCTCCGAGAGAGCTACGTAGTCACACGCAGCCTTAAATCTACGCATGATTATCTCATATCGTAAGAATCCCTACGGGCACAAAAAGTGAACACAAGGGATCCTAAAGCCTCTACGTGCTGCCTCGGAGCATCCCGAGACAGCAGTGTGAGGCTCCCCCCTGCACCCTATACACATCCCCATGCTGCAGGGGTCTCTATCGGGACCCCTGCAGCACCCCCACATTAACCCCTTGCAGCGGGGGTCCCCGATCGGCACCGATCAGGCCCCCCCTGCATTTAAAAGTTTTAAATTCCCGGCTGCGGCTCCTTAAAGGGGCCGCGGCCCACTAATTGCCAATCCTGGCCGCGGCCCAAAAAATTAACCCCCCTCTATGCTGAGGGTCCCCATCGGGACCCCCGAAGTGTCCCCACATAAACCCATTGCAGGGGAGGTCCCCGATCTGCATAGATCAGGCCCCCCGCTGCATTTAAAAGTTTGAAATTTCCCACCGCTGCTCCTTAAAGGGGCCGCGGCCCAAAAAATTACCCCCCCTCTATGCTGTAGTGTACCCACATTAACCCCCTGCAGCGGGGGTCCCCGATCGGCACCGATCGTGACCCTGCTGCATTTCAATTTTAAATTTCCCGCCTCGCGGGTCCTTAAAGGACCGTAAAGGTCCTGAAAGTACTCGCACTAAAAATATTAACCCCAGGCAACTATAATTAACCCTATAACTCATGGTGGTCAATACAGACCCCCATGAGGCCTTAATTAACCCCGTCACTCATGGTGGTCAATACAGACCCCCATAAGGCCTTAATTAACCCTATAACTCATGGTGGTCAATGCAGCCCCCATAAGCACTTAATTAACCCCGTCACTCATAAAGGTCAATACAGACCCCCATAAGGCCTTAATTAACCCTATAACTCATGGTGGTCAATACAGACCCCCATGAGGCCTTAATTAACCCCTTCACTCATGGTGGTCAATACAGACCCCCATAAGGCCTTAATTAACCTTATAACTCATGGTGGTCAATACAGACCTTCATAAGGCCTTAATTAACCCTATAACTCATGGTGGTCAATACAGACCCCCATGAGGCCTTAATTAACCCCTTCACTCATGGTGGTCAATACAGACCCCCATAAGGCCTTAATTAACCCTATAGCTCATGGTGGTCAATACAGACCCCCATAAGGCCTTAATTAACCCTATAACTCATGGTGGTCAATACAGACCCCCATGAGGCCTTAATTAACCCTGTCACTCATGGTGGTCAATACTGGCCCCCATAAGGCCTTAATTAACCCTATAACTCATGGTGGTCAATACAGACCCCCATAAGGCCTTAATTAACCCTATAGCTCATGGTAGTCAATACAGACCCCCATAAGGCCTTAATTAACCCTGTCACTCATGAAGGTCAATACAGACCCCCATAAGCCTCTATTTAACCCCATCAGTCCCATAAGGGTATATTATTACCATTATGGGCCTGTTACAACCCAACATTAACCACATAAGTGCCATGACGGTCCTCAAGGACCATCATGACACTAACTACAAACACTACACTATAACCCCCAATAAACCATTTAATATAAACTAACCCCCCTCTACACTGATCTATTAACACTTACACTACCTACCTACACTACCTACCCCTAATAAATCTCCCCAACACTCTAATTACAAAAAATAAAAAAACCTACCTTACAAAAAATAAAAAAACCTACCTTACAAAAAAACTACAGTACAGAAAATAAAAAAACTAAAGTACAGAAAAAAAACTACAGTACAGAAAAAAAACAAATACATTACACCCCCCCCCCCCCCCCACTACAGAAAATAAAAAAAATACACACCTGAAAAGGAAAGACAGATATACACAATACCATACATATAATACATTACATACATTACATATATTACATACAATACATTACATACATTACATTTATTACATATATTACATATAATATATGACATATAATACATTACATACATTACATATATTACATATAATCTACAATGGAATATTTCAAATTATTCATATCTGTGTTATGATAATTGCTGAGATAGATTTATTTCTGTTAAATTGAAGTGCTATTATCAGGATATGTTACTGTTGATTTGTAAACCAAAATACTCTGTGTTCACTCACCCAAATTTATTGCTCCTATCTCTCCACCCACCTAAATAACCCCCTCTCTGTCTCATAAATATCTGTATTACATACTGCTACACAGAATATTCCACAGAAACACAGCAATCCCCTCCCTCCCTGCCCCTCTACCCACCCACCCCTCTTTACACTTAATATATTGAGGCATACTAATTACCTGCACCTGTTCAATCAGTGACATCTGCTTATCACCTCTAACCACCCCCCCTTTAAGAATACTTGTTAATACAGTGTCACAATGTTTTCTCACACCATCTTCCTCACTATAACCTGCTGCCTCTTTCTCAGACTCTCTTATACAGTCTCTAGACATCATGTCTCCAATAATATAACTATTTCACCTTCCCTGCTTTCCTCTCCTCTTCTCTGTTCCCATGAGCTCCTCTCCTTCCTCCAGTCACTATTTCATCCCTCCTCTAAAGCTGAAAAGCAGAAATGCTCCTGTAAGTCCTACTCCCATCTCCTTTTACTCTCTCTCCTTCTTCTGATGGCTTGTGGAGATATATCCCCTAACCCAGGCCCCTCACTCATTCCCACCTGCTGTCAGCCACGCAGAGTCCCCAGGGCAGCAAATGCCCAAAACACCCATTATCTAATACCCATCACTTGTCACAAACCATCTACTTTGCCCTTCTCATGTGCCCTCTGGAATGCAAGGTCTGTTTGCAATAAACTTACCTTCATTCATGATCTCTTCATTTCCAACTCCCTCAATTTACTGGCTATCACAGAAACCTGGCTCACTCCATCTGACTCTGTCTCCCCTGCTGCACTCTCTTATGGTGGTCTGCACTTCAGCCACACTCCTAGACCTGGGAACAAACAAGGTGGAGGTGTGGGCATACTGCTATCCTCTCGCTGCACTTTTCACTGCATACCCCCTGTTCCCTCCCTCCAATTCTCATCTTTTGAAGTCCACACTATTCACATCTTCTCTCCTATACCTCTGCGAGTAGCTGTGATCTATCGCAAACCTGGATCACAATCTCAATTTCTGGACAACTTTGCCGCCTGGCTCCCTCACTTTCTCTCCTCCAATATACCTTCACTCATTCTTGGCGATTTCAACATAGCCACTGACACACCCACCTCCCCAACAACTGCAAAATTACTTGTACTCACCTCTTCCCTTGGCCTCTCACAATGGACATATTCAGCAACTCACTGTGGTGGACACTCCATTGACCTTATTTTTACTAATCTCTGCAATATCTCCAACCTTGACATCTCCTCACTTCCCCTATCTGACCACCACCTGCTAACTTGCAACCTCACCTCATCTTCTGCTCACCACCCTTCTTCAAATCCTGCCATCAGAACACGCAGAAACCTGCAAGCACTCAACCCACAACAATTTTCAAATGTACTAACACCCCTTCTCAGCCCCCTCACCACCGTTGCCTGCCCTGACGTCGCCACTTCACAATACAACACTACGCTAACCTCCACCCTTGACTCTCTTGCCCCCATAATCACAAGCAAACACCCTCGCTCTCAACCACAACCATGGCACACCACACAAACACGCTATCTACAGAGATGCTCACGCACTGCAACGATTATGGAGGAAATCTCGCACTTCAGCAGACTTTCTCCACTACAAGTTTACCTTGCGCTCCTACTTCTCTGCCCTCAATCTTGCCAAACAACACTACTTCTCATCACTAATATCAAACCTGTCCTCCAACCCTAAACGTTTATTTGCTACATTCAACACCCTCCTCCGCCCACCCCCACCTCCTGCCCCTTTCTCTCTCACTGCTGATGACTTTGCCAGCCATTTTAAAAATAAAATCGATACCATCCGAAATGAGCTCTCCTCCCAGGTTGGCCCTACCCCACCACCCTCTCCCCAAACCGACAACACCCAGCCCTTAGCCTTCCCCAATCCCCCCTCCACTATGGACTCCTTTGACCCTGTAACCGAAGATGAAGTATCTACTTTACTATCAACCTCTCACCTTACCACATGTCCTCATGATCCTATTCCATCACAGCTAATCCCTCCCCTATCCACCACACTTATCCCAGCTCTCACACATCTATTCAACCTCTCCCTAAACACTGGCAAGTTTCCATCCTCCTTAAAACATGCCACAATTACACCCATTCTCAAGAAGCCCTCTTCTGACCCAGCTTCTGCCTCCAACTATCGCTCTATCTCACTACTTCTCCTTGCGTCTAAACTCCTTGAGCGGCTTGTTTACAATCGCCTCACTCAATTTATTTCCTCCAATTCCCTACTTGACCCCTTCCAATCTGGCTTCCGGTCCCAACACTCTACAGAAACAGCCCTTACAAAAGTCACTAATGACTTGCTAACCGCCAAATCAAAGGGTCACTACTCTATTCTAATTCTCCTGGATCTCTCTGCTGCCTTCGATACAGTTGACCACCCTCTTCTAATCCAAACTCTCCGCTCTTTTGGCATCCAGGACACAGCTCTTTCATGGTTCACATCCTATCTTAAAGATCGTACATTAAGTGTCTCCTTCTTTGGCACCTCTTCTTCACCTCTCCCTCTGTCTGTTGGCGTTCCCCAAGGTTCTGTCCTAGGCCCCCTCCTCTTCTCCATCTACACCTCCTCCCTTGGCACCCTTATAAAATCCTTTGGATTCCAGTATCATCTCTATGCAGATGATACTCAAATCTACCTCTCTGCACCAGATCTATCCCCCTCTCTTTTAGCTCAAGTTTCCAACTGCCTCTCTAGCATATCCTCCTGGATGTCCACCCGTCAACTCAAACCCAACATGTCTAAAACTGAACTTCTAATCTTTCCACCCTCTACTACAGCTTCCACACCTCAAATATCTCTCACTGTTGACAACACCATCATCGCCCCTACCTTCTTAGGCCCGTTGTCTTGGGGTTCTACTGGATCCCGCCCTCTCTTTTATTCCTCACATCCAAGCAATAACAAAATCATGTCAGTTTCACCTAAAAAACATCTCCAAAATTCGTCATTATCTTACAGAAGACACAGCTAAAATTCTAATTCACTCTCTCATCATCTCTCGACTCGACTACTGCAATTCCCTCCTTGCTGGCCTCCCCATCTCTCGTCTGTCTCCCCTCCAATCCATAATGAACGCCTCTGCTAGACTCTTCAATACCAAACGATCAGTGTCTGCAGCCCCTCTCTGTCAATCACTCCACTGGCTCTCCATAGCTTCCCGAATCAAATTTAAAATCATGACCCTAACACATAAAGCCCTCAACAACAGTGCACCCCCTTATATCTCTGCTCTTGTTTCAAAATACTCTCCCAACCGGCCCCTTCGTTCTGCTAACGACCTTCTTCTTTCCTCCTCTCTCATCACCTCCTCTCACTCCCGTCTTCAAGACTTTTCTCGTGCTTCCCCATCCATTTGGAACTCCTTGCCCCGCTCCATTAGATTATCTTCCTGCCTCAAAACCTTTAAGAAATTATTAAAAACACACCTGTTTAAAAAATCTTATCATCTTCAGCCTTAACATGTACAACTGAACATTCCACAGCTTAACAACACTCCCACCCACAATCTACAGTACAACACACAGACCCCTCCACTTTACTGAACCAATTGCTTTCAATTGTATTTGTCACCCTCTTGTATCACACCTAAACCCTTAGATTGTAAGTTTGCGAGTTTTCGATCTTGTGTCAGTGCCTTGGAAACAAGCTCTATGTACATTTGATTTTATGCTCAAAAACAGGGCCCTCCATTCTTTACAAGGTGTTTAATTTGTTTTCTGCTATGTACTCAACCCCTGTACAGCGCTACAGAATATGTTGGCGCGATATAAATAAAGATAATAATAATAATAATAATAATAATATATGACATATAATACAAATCAAATACCCCCTATCTAACATACAATCTATTTAATATAAAATAAATCCTAACTATATCAAATACATCCCCCTATCTATCTAATCTACAATAAGTCCTAACTACATACACAGACCCTAATTCTAAGCTAAAATAAAATAATTACAGTCCTAACTACATATACAGACCCTAATTCTAAGCTAAAATAAAATAATTACAGTCCTAACTACATACACAAACCCTAATTCTAAGCTAAAATAAAATAATTACAGTCCTAACTACACAGACCCTAATTCTAAGCTAAAATAAAATAATTAAGACCGCTAACCTAGGGGTAAAACAAAACAAAATAATTAGTACAAAACATTAATATGAAATAAATATACATTATATACATTCTAAATATTATACTCACCTTTCCAGCATGTCCCGTCATTGTTCAGCTCTTCCGCCGCGGCCCTGTTAAAAAAACACAATACATTAATACATTAATACTATATACAAACAACAAATAAAATAAACATATAAACATCTAAATATACATTTAACTTACCCGGCCTCCTTCCCTTCAGCCCCGGCTGGACCCCGGAACCATCCGAGCTCTTAAGAAAAAAAATAATAAAAACTAACAGAGATCTGCACTCGCAGACCTCCCCGACGCTAATGAGCCTCCCGGAGTCTTTAGATTAGTTTAGATTAAATGGTTTATTGGGGGTTATAGTGTAGTGTTTGTAGTTAGTGTCATGATGGTCCTTGAGGACCGTCATGGCACTTATGTGGTTAATGTTGAGTTGTAACAGGCCCATAATGGTCATAATATACCCTTATGGGACTGATGGGGTTAAATAGAGGCTTATGGGGGTCTGTATTGACCACCATGAGTTATAGGGTTAATTAAGGCCTTATGGGGGTCTGTATTGACCACCATGAGTTATAGGGTTAATTAAGGCCTTATGGGGGTCTGTATTGACCACCATGAGTTAAAGGGTTAATTAATGCCTTATGGGGGTCTGTATTGACCAACATGAGTTATAGGGTAAATTAAGGCCTTATGGGGGTCTGTATTGACCTTCATGAGTGACGCGGTTAATTAAGTGCTTATGGGGGTCTGTATTGACCACCATGAGTTATAGGGTTAATTAAGGCCTTATGGGGGTCTGTATTGACCTTCATGAGTGACGGGGTTAATTAAGGCCTTATGGGGGTCTGTATTGACCACCATGAGTTATAGGGATAATTAAGGCCTTATGGGGGTCTGTATTGACCTTCATGAAATATAGGGTTAATTATAGTTGCCTGGGGTTAATATTTTTAGTGCGAGTCCTTTCAGGACCTTTACGCTCCTTTAAGGACCCGCGAGGCAGGAAATTTAAAATTGAAATGCAGCAGGGTCACGATCGGTGCCGATCGGGGACCCCCGCTGCAGGGGGTTAATGTGGGGGGGCTGCGGGGGTCCCTATGGACCCCTGCAGCAAGGGCTTTATATGGGGACACTTCGGGGGTCCCGATGGGGACCCCCAGCATAGAGGGGGGTTAATTGTAGATGCCGGGATTGGGTAATAGTGTGCCGCGGCCCCTTTAAGGAGCCGCAGTGGGTAATTTAAAACTTTTAAATGCAGTGGGGGCCCTGATCTATGCAGATCGCCCCCCCCCCCCTGCAAGGGGTTAATGTGGGGACACTTGGGGGGTCCCGATGGAGACCCCCAGCATAAAGGGGGGTTATTTTAGGTGCCGCGGCCGGGGTTGCGTAATAGTGTGCCGTGGCCCCTTTAAGGAGCTGCGGAGGGGAATTTAAAACTTTTAAATGCAGCGGGGGCCTGATCGGTGCAGATCGGGGACCCCCGCTGCAAGGGGTTAATGTGTGGGGGCTGTGGGGGTCCCTATGGACCCCTGCAGCAAGGTGTTAATGTGAGGACACTTCAGGGGTCACGATGAGGACCCCCGCATAGAGGGGGGGTTAATTTTAGGTGCCGGGGGGGTAGTTGGAGTACACCCCACGGCAGGGCTTATGTGGGGGACTGCCACGGAGGTCCCGTTTAGGACCCCTGCAGCAATTGATAAGGAGTGGGAGCCTGCGATATCAACCTCCCTCCTCATCCTCCCTCCTCATCCCCATATCTATATCTTTTCCTCTCTCCCCTCCCTCTTTCTCTCCATCTATATCCCATTTCTCCCTCGCCCACTCTCTCCCCCTCTCTTTTCCTCCCTTTCTCTTTCTCTGTCTGTCTCCCTCTCTCTATATCTCTCTTTTTCTTCCTCTCTCTCATCCTCTGTCTCCCCTCTCTCCTCTCTCCCTCTTTCTCCCCCTCTCTTTCTTCCCTCCTCTCTCTCCCTCTTTCTCTCTCTTCTTTTCCCCCTCCTTCTCTATCCCCCTCTCTCTTGCTCTCTCTCCCCTTCTCTCTTCTTCACTCCTCTTTCTCTCCTTCCTTCTCTATCCTCCTCACTCTTCCTCTCTCCCTATCTCTCCCCACTGTCTCTCTATCTCTCTTCCCCCTCTCTCTTTACCTATTTCTCTCTCCCCCTTCTTTTTTCCTCCCTTTCTCTTCCTCTTTCTTTCCCTATTTCTCTCTCCCTCTGTTTCTCTCCCTTCCCTCTCTCTTTCTCTCCCTCTCTCTACCTCACCCTCTCTCTCTCTTCTCTCTCCCTCTCGCACACATGTACATGCCTCTCACCTCATCACAGCTCCTTCCTCCATCTTGTGTTGAAGATCTCCTGCCACTGTCTGTACCAAGCATTGCTGCCATGGCTGCGCAGGGGAAGGCTTCCTCTCCCTCCTCTCTGTGTTCCTGTCTGATCTTAGAGGAAGCAGGCACTGTACAGTAAAGCACACATGAAGAGGGGATTTGGAGGGTGTCTCTAGTGAAAGATGGGGTGATAATGAGACGCCCCTCTCAGAGATTCACCTAATGGATGATCTGGCCCTGACTAGATCCATTCCTTTTTGAAGAAAAGACAAAACATGTTGGAGTGAAATGTTCAAGATATTGAGATTAATCTGAAGAGGCCGATTCCACAAACCTTTACCCAGCACTTAGGACAAATTGTTGAAGTAGATTATTTTCTTGAAAGAGTGTCTCCACCACCATTGGTCTTTTTTATTTTTTTTGTGATAGAATACTTGTTTTGCTCCAAGACTGAGATCTATACTTGAGTTGATGCAGAAAACACTGTGTATGGGTCTTAATGTTCACCTGTTCTATTTTACCACGGGAAAAGTTGCAAACAATAGATCAATAGAAGTCTCATGAATTATTTATCTGTTATGAAGTATTTGTTACTTCATTTACATAACAGATTAGTAGTGACATATTCTTAGACCTTTATTCTCAGCTCTGCTATCAAACACATTAACATATTTCTTCAGATTCTCGGAACAGTCATGAGACTAAACTAATTTGGGCAAACAGTTGAACTGATAATGCTGCCTCACAAACAAAACTTCACATGATGATAAGTTTTCTTTAAATAAAAAAACATAGGCTATGTGGGAAAGAATAGATTGCATTTTGAAAGTTCTGATGTTGAGGACTCCATTCAGATATTTCAGGTTAATAATAGACCTCAAATCTTTGTTTGCCTTTTAGGTAGCAAATATATCCTTTTAGACTGCCAAGAAATGGGACAATGATATTTAGTTTTATAGTCTCTTGAATAAATACTAGCTGACCCTTGCTTTTTTTCTGAATGGACAGAGAGTTTCAAATTGGAACAAGTTGTCTTTGGGAAATAATTTCTATTCTATTTTATAGCCCATGAACCTACTGTATGGTCTGGTGAGATCTACTGAGACTTCTCATGTAATGTCTATAGCAAGCTTAATTTCTTCCAAGGCCTCAATAATAAATGTTCACTTAATGATATTTTTCAGGGACACTTACATTTTAGCAACCCAAAGGGCCTTTGACACTGAGGTAAGAACCACAGCAGGTTTGCTAGCAGGTCCAGCTGTCAGGCATGTTCTCATTATTATTATTATTATTATTATCTTTTATTTGTATCGCGCCAACATATTCCGTAGCGCTGTACAGGGGATAAGAACAAGGGAAATACAAGTTTAACAAAATTCAAAAGTTGAAGAGCCCTGTTTTGAGCTTAGAATCTTAGCAGAAAGTGCTTTATCCCAAAGCACCCTACAAGACTGGAAACTCGCTACTTACAATCTAAAGGGAATTAAAGGGCAGAGAACTGGGGAAGAGTAACAAATAAGGAATAGCAAGGGCAAGGAAGTAAGTGAAAGATAGAAAGAGTTTTATTTTAGAGGGAGAGGGGAGGAATCTGAGGTGAAAGACTAGTATGCTGGCTGACCCCTAGTGTTGAGATGATATATCTGCAAGTAGGAAGTCAGGTGTTTTCTATGGCTCTATAAATTTAATCTGAGTTGGGGTGGGTGGGTGAGGGGAAGGGAGGGAGGGCAATTCTGAGTGTCTCACAGATGAAGTAGGCCTTAAACCAGAGTAAATTTGCACTGAAAGAAAGAGAGAGAATGGATTGGGGTCAGACAGTACAGGAAGATAGGGGAGATAGGAATGAATGGGAGAGAGACCATAGAATGAAAGTATTTGAGGAGGGGAGAGGAGATTTGAGGTAATTATGCCAGCCATAAATGGGGTAAGGATGGGGGGAAGGTGGGGATGGCAGAGCAGGGTATAGGAAACAGTTAAAAATTGAAAACAAAAAGTCAGAATATTTCTATCTGCCAAGATATAATAACATGCATACAGTAGTGATATTAATAAACATATTGGCTCCAGGGATGGCACAGTTTACATAGTCTTCTCCATACCTGCTGAGGTGTTGTTGTAAATGCAATTCTGAGTGTCTCACAGATGAAGTAGGCCTTAAACCAGAGTAAATTTGCACTGAAAGAAAGAGAGAGAATGGATTGGGGTCAGACAGTACAGGAAGATAGGAGAGATAGGAATGAATGGGAGAGAGACCATAGAATGAAAGTATTTGAGGAGGGGGGAGGAGATTTGAGGTAATTATGCCAGCCATAAATGGGGGAAGGATGGGGGGAATGTGGGGACGGCAGAGCAAGGTATAGGAAACAGTTAAAAATTGAAAACAAAAAGTCAGAATATTTCTATCTGCCAAGATATAATAACATGCATACAGTAGTGATATTAATAAACATATTGGCTCCAGGAATGGCACAGTTTCCATAGTCTTCTCCATACCTGCTGAGGTGTTGTTGTAAATGCAATTCTGAGTGTCTCACAGATGAAGTAGGCCTTAAACCAGAGTAAATTTGCACTGAAAGAAAGAGAGAGAATGGATTGGGGTCAGACAGTACAGGAAGATAGGAGAGATAGGAATGAATGGGAGAGAGACCATAGAATGAAAGTATTTGAGGAGGGGGGAGGAGATTTGAGGTAATTATGCCAGCCATAAATGGGGGAAGGATGGGGGGAAGGTGGGGACGGCAGAGCAAGGTATAGGAAACAGTTAAAAATTGAAAACAAAAAGTCAGAATATTTCTATCTGCCAAGATAAAATAACATGCATACAGTAGTGATATTAATAAACATATTGGCTCCAGGAATGGCACAGTTTCCATAGTCTTCTCCATACCTGCTGAGGTGTTGTTGTAAATGCAATTCTGAGTGTCTCACAGATGAAGTAGGCCTTAAACCAGAGTAAATTTGCACTGCTGAGGTGTTGTTGTAAATGCAATTCTGAGTGTCTCACAGATGAAGTAGGCCTTAAACCAGAGTAAATTTGCACTGCTGAGGTGTTGTTGTAAATGCAATTCTGAGTGTCTCACAGATGAAGTAGGCCTTAAACCAGAGTAAATTTGCACTGAAAGAAAGAGAGAGAATGGATTGGGGTCAGACAGTACAGGCCTTCTGTCCATAGAGTTTTGGAAAGAGATAGTTATCAATGCTATCAATTAAGGCAACATCTGTCATTTTCTTTTTTAAATTAGTGCACCATTTAGATGATCTTCCTGGATCTGGTGTTGCTCTGGGTTCACCAATCAATTAAATAATCAAGCCCAAGTTTTTTTCCCTCCAGAAGGGGATTATCATAATCCTGGTAGATCTCCTTCTTCTCTTTTCTTTCCTCAGTATTGGGTGAAATTAAACTATAATAAAATATATTTCAGGTCCTCATATCTAGTCTTTTCTATCCAAGTGACTAGCTTTTTGACTATAAAAAAAACATTAGACAAAAATAAAAATGAGGATACACACTTTTGGGGCAGTATCAGATATTAAAAGGACCATAAAAGGATTTAGAAAATAAAGCCTTATATCCTATAAATAATAAGCATGCCAGGATGATTAAAATAAATGAATATATTCAACTGAAATTACCTGCACAGTTAAGATGTTGTAGGCAGATAAAAATGGCTGATGTTTTGAGATTATACCATATCAGCAAGTGAACACTGAAAGGAAAAAATTGTACAAAATGTTTTCATTTTAGAAGCTTTCGTTGTTCATAAAAGCTTGTCATAGCTTTCCTCCCTGGAAGCAAATGTCTTTGTTTTTCATATCACCATCTGCAGAGATCTTGGATCCCAGGAAAATAAAATCTGTCATTGCCTCCACTTCTTCCCCGTCTATTTGCCAGGAAGTGAGATTGCTGTTTGCCATGATCTTCAGCTTTTTAACGTTGAGCAGCAGGCTAACTTTCATCCAGTCCGGCCTTACTCATGATGTACTCCATGTATAAGTTGAATAAATAAAGTGACAATATACAACTTTGTCTCACTGTTTTCCCGATCTTGAACCATTCTGTTGTTACATATTCGATTCTGACTGTGGCTTCTTGGTCCAAATACAAAGACCTCAGGAGGTGGACAAGATGATCTAGTACTCCCATAATAAGAACTTGCCACATTTTGTTTCTGGATCTCTCTTGCTTTCTCTATTATCTAGCGGACATTGGCAATTTTATCGCTTGTACCTTTTCCTCTGGTAGTTCCCGGTCTATATATTGTTGGAGCTAAGCTTGCAGGATCTTAAGCATTACCTTGCTTGCATGTGAAATTAGTGCAATTGTTCGATAACTGGAGCAATCTTTGTCACTGACTTTTTGGGGATTGGGATGTAGACTGACTTTTTCCAGCCTATTGGCCACTGTTGAGTTTCAAAATGTGTTGGCATAAGGCATGCAACACTATTGCAGTATCATCTTGTAGGATTTGTAATAGTTCAGCTGGGATTCCATCAACTCCTGCAGCCTTGTTATCAACAAGACATCCTAGTGCCCATCCCACTTCACTCTCCAAGTTGTCTGGATCCAGCTCCTTGGATAAATTGAGGGGGGAAAAAAACAAGTGAAAATTAGCCAATCGTCTCGAAGGGAAAAACGAATTAATTTCTTCCTGACCCCAGACACTGGCGATCAGATTTCTCCCTGGATCAATACTCTATCTCTAATTATCCAGGATAACCCTGAATTCCCTTTTTAATTAGAAATAAATCCAGTCCCCTTTTAAAGTTATCTATCGAATCCGCTGTCTCCACCTCCTCTGGTAGAGAATTCCCCAGATTAACCACCCTTACCGTAAGGAAGCCTTTTCTTTCTTTAAGGTGGAATCTTTTTACTTCTAATCTCAAGGGATGCGCCTCTTGTCAGTTGAAAACCTCTTGGCACAAAAAGCTCCCTTGACAAATCTTTATACTGACCTTGGATGTATTTATATAAGGTAATCATATCTCCTCTTAGATGCCTTTTTTCTACAGAAAATAAGTTTAATTTAGTTAGTCTTTCTTCATAACTTAGCCCCGCCATTCCCCGTATTAGTTTTGTTGCCCTCCTCTGTGCCTTTTCCAGCTCTAAAATGTCCTTTTTATGAAGTGGTGCCCAAAATTTTACTCCATATTCCAAATGAGGGCGTACTAGAGATTTGGATAGTGGCAGAATTATATTTGCTTCCCTCGCTTCTATACCCTTCTTAATACATGCTAATATTTTATTTGCCTTTGCAGCTGCTGCTTGGCTTTGAGCACTGTTACCAAGGTGGCTGTACACAAGCACTCCCAAATACCTTTCAATATCTGATACCCCTAGATTTTCTCCATTAAGATTATAAATTGCATGGCTATTTTTCCTTCCCAGATGCATAACTTTACATTTATTCGTATTAAATCTCACCTGCCATCTAGATGCCTATTCCTCAATTTTATGTAAATCTCTTTGGAGGGAAAGCACATCATTATCTGATTTAATTACCTTGCACAACTTTGTGTCATCAGCAAAAATGGAGACACTACTTTCCAGTCCCACCTCTAAGTCATTAATAAATATGTTAAAAAACTAGAGGACCTAATACTGAACTCCAAGGAACATCACTTACCACATTAGTCCAATCGGCGGAGTATGTTCCATTTACAACAACCCTTTGCTTCCTGTCTTTTAGTCAATCCATGAGCAGATATTTACTGCAATTCCTGTATCTCTTAGTTTGTACAATAGTCTCCCATGTGGCACTGTATCAAAAGCCTTTGCAAAATTCAAAAAGACTACATCCACTGAGTTGCCTTGATCCTGGTTCCTACTAACCTCCTCATTAAAAATATTTAGATTTGTTTGACATGACCTGTCCCTCATAAATCCATGATGACTCCTATTTATAATCTTGTTCAAATAGACATATTCTTGTATATTATCCCTTATTAACCCTTCTAAAAGCTTCTGCACTACAGAAGTGAGGATCACTGGTCTATAATTCCCCGGATTTGCTCTTGCTCCCTTTTTAGGTATCACATCTGCTTTTCTCCAGTCATCTGTTAGAGACCCTGTGTTGAGTGAATCTTGAAAAATTAAATATAATGGGTTGGCTATTACAGAACCCAGTTCCCTCAGTACCCGTGGATTTATTCCATCAGGACCCGGGGCTTTATTAACATTTATTTTTTACAACCTCTTTTGGAATACTTCCTGCGTTAACCAATTATTCGGCAAAGGTAATGTAGCCCCATTACCAACCACTGGTACCTCCCTTGTGTATACCTAAGAAAATAACCTAGTTAGCTCATCTGCCTTTTCCTGGTCACTAATTTTCAGACAGCCTGTTTCATATTGTAATGTTCCTATAGGTTTCTTCCATGCCTTCTTCCTTTTAATATACTTTAAACATATTTTAGGGTTAGTCTTACTCTCTTTTGCAATTAATTTTTCATTTTCTATTTTAGCCAGTCTAATAGCCCTTTTGCAAGCCTTGTTGATTTCCTTGTACTCCCGTAAAGCAGTCTCTGTCCCCTCTTCTTCGTATAGTTTAAATGCCTGTTTTTGACTACGTATCTTGATCTTTTAATCATTGTCAAACCACATTGGATGTGATTTAATCCTTTTACTTTTATTCCCACTTGGTATATGGTGATAAGTATGTTTATTTAGTAAGGATTTAAATGTTGTCCATTTATATTCAGTATTTTTACCCATCAGTTCTCTGTCCCAATCTATACTTTGTATTGCTGACTTTAGACTATTAAAATCTGCCCTTTTAGAATTAAGAGTTTTTGTTGGCCCCTTAAAATTTAGTTTTTTTTAATTCAATCTCAAATGAGACTGTGTTGTGATCACTGTTTCCCAAAGGTTGCTCTATTTCAACATTTGATACTATATCAATATTATTTGTGATGACTAAATCTAAGATAGCTTCATTTCTAGTAGGCTCTTGTATAACCTGGGCCAGATAATATTTCCTGAGTGTACTCAAGAACCTGCTCCCCTTAGCTGAACTGCTGGTCTCGTTCATCCAGTTTATTTCAGGGTAATTCAAATTATAATTTCCATTATAAGATATTGCCCATGTTTAGCTGCATTTCCAATCTGTAACAATAATTGTATTTCCTCACTTTCAGCTATATTTGGGAGTTTATAGCATACTCCTACTAATATCCTTTTGGAATTTGCTTCTCCGTTATTTAACTCTACCCACAAACATTCAGCTTTATCACTAGGTCCACCATAAATATCTTCTCTCACTAGTGGCTTAAATTCAAACTTAACATAAGACAAATCCCTCCTCCTCTTTTACCATTGTCCCTATCTTTTCTAAATAGGTTATATCCATCCAGATAACCAGTCCAGTCATGAGATTCATCCCACCTTGAATTTGTAATGCCTATTAAAGCCCATTTTTCATTAATTGCTAATAATTCTAACTCTCCCATTTTCCTGGCAAGCTTCTGGCATTAGTAAGCATACACCTTATGTTATGAATCTGTAGTTCTGAAGTGCCTGCCACTGTACTTGAGTTACTTAGTACTACCCCCCTATTGACTATACTACCCCTCCCCATCTCCTCCCCTATGAGTTGTTAATTCATCCCTTATACCCTCTACACTTTCTACCCCATTACTTATATCTAGTCCCTCCCCCCACCTACTAGTTTAAAAACTCCTCCAGCATTTCTACCATCCTATCCCCTAGGACAAAAGTCCCCTCATCATTAAGGTGCAATCCATCCCTGCTGTAGAGATTGTACCACAGTGAGAAGCCAGCCCAGTGCTCTAAAAACCCAAACCCCACATCTTTAGCCATGCATTAACCTCCCTAAGCTCCTTCTGCCTCCCTGGGCTAGCACGTGGCACTGGTAGTTTCCCAGAAAATAATACCTTGGAGGTCCCTGCCTTCAGCTTTTTACCTAGTTCTCTAAAATCATTCTTTAGGACACTCCATCTTTCACTAACTTTGTCATTGGTACCAATATGTAGTAAGACCGCTGGTTCATTTCCACCCCCTCCCGATAATTTGTTAATCGATCTACAACATGACGAACCCGAGCACCCGGGAGACAGCAAACTGGTCTATTGCTGGGATCTGAGTGACAAATAACCCTGTCTAATAATAGAGTCCCCTTCCACCAAAACCTGTCTGTTGCTCTGCCTATTCTGCCCTCCCACTCCTCCAGTAGAACTATTCTCCTGGCTGTTAGAGTGAACAGCTGTATCTGGCATTGCCATTCCTGAATGGACATCCCCAACAGTTTCACTCAGAACTGGCCTGCCTCCTCCTGTTCCCCCTGCTTCCCCTTCTAACTGTAACCCAGCTACCTCCCTTGACTAGCTAAACAACAGCTAAACTGTGCTCAGTGAGCGCCAACTCCCTTTACATTATGGAATTCTGTCAGTTGGACAAAGCTTTTCATATCTCCACCACCTTTCACTTTCCTTCTTTCCTGGGCTACATTCAAAGCCTCGTCAGATAGCCAGTTTGTCTTCTTAGTTTTCTGTCTTTGGGGATAATCTTTGTTGCTGTTTCCTGGATAATGTTGCAAACTTATGTCCATTCTATCAGGCATTCTATCTTCCATGTTTAGTTGCTTAAATCTATTCTTTACTTCCACTGCATATTCACAGGGGATATTACATATTTTGTATCTACTTGATCTGATGATTTTTCCTGACCTGCTCAATTTTGTACTCCAAGGCCAAACGTGCCAGTTATTCCAGGTATCTTTTGGTTCCCTACTTTAGCATTCAAATCTCCTATGATAAAAGTAACATCTTCTCTTGGTGTTATATCTATGACGTGGTGAACTGGACAACTTCAGCCTCGTATCCATGTTTGGAGCATAGACTTATATCACTGTGATAATAAATAGCTTGCCATGAATTCAAATTGAATACATTCTGTCATTTATTGGGTTGTAACCCAGCACTGCTTTGGTCACCCTTTGATTGACTATGAGGGCTACTCAATTTCTTCTACATGATGATTCTTGACCACAGTTGAAGATTTGGTGGTTTTCTCATGTGAAATGTCCCACTCCAGTACATTTGAGTTCACTAATTCCCAGAAAATCAATGCTTAACCTTGTCATCTCATGTTTGACCACATCTAGTTTGCCTTGGTTCTCTAGTTCTATTATTACAGGTTCCTATGCTGAATTGTTCTTTGCAGCATCTGACTATCCTTTCCCCTCCAGACAAAAACATGCAGCTGGGTGTCCTCTTAGCTTTGACCCAGCCACTTCATTAGATTTGGTGCTAATTGTGCTTGTAATCTTCTGTTTAAACTCTGACTAGTAAATACCCTTCTCATACAGCATCAGTTTTAACTGACATTTTCCCACAGTTTGATTCATGAATTGGAAGGAGCCTTAAATTCAGTGTAATAATCCAGGAACACCATCTTCTACATAGCTACTTCCACACAGGTATGATTGATCTGTTAGGACTGCCTATGTGGTTGATGTCTATACATGTAAACTAAGATCTGCCCCAAATACATGTTAAACTTTGTCAGGAATTTAGTATCTGGTTTTCATGGTGAAAGGATGTCTGGATCCAAAATTCACTCAGCGTTCCAAATATATATTTTAAAAGTTCCATATGATTTAGTTCAGTATTATTCAATAACCTTTGAGGAGCCTTCACATAGTCTAAAAATCCTCAAAATAGTTAAGGACAGTAATGTTAAGTAACTTCATGTGTAATGCAGTATAGGGGACATACACACGTTGGACAGCATTGTGACTCATTGAATTAGTTTGCCTTCATGACATTAAATACAAATACACCCAAGGCCATTTGGCAGACTTCTGAAGTAATCACCAGAGCAGGAAGTTTGCAACTTTTTATTAGGTCATGACAACAATGAAAACATAAGAAACAGATGTGTCACATATAAAGAAAGCTTATCTGATTGATAGGTCTAAAGTTTACCTATGTCTTCACAGTTTAAATCTGAAAATGGATGTGATTGCTTAAGAATAATTTAGATTGACAACCTTTTTGTCTGGCTAATTGTTAATGATATGGGTAACTATATAAATAAATTATATATTAGTTGACTACTGGGCAAAATAAATAGGCATTCAAATGCTATTTTTTTAGTTCATTTAGTTCATTATTTTAGATATGTTTTTATTAAATATATCATTTCCTTATAAAAAAAAATGTTTTAAATATATGTTTTTATATACAATAATACAAAAAAAAATCTTTAAAAATGTGCATTTTTGTGTATTATGTTTACCATAATGGAAGAGATCTCTCTTGCAGTTCAAATGTTTAATAAAACAATGAAAGAGACACTGTAATGTTCCAGCTTTCATAACAATTGAAATTAGTGTAAGCATTTAAGTAGCTGCAAGTAATGTAAGTAATGAAGTAGCTGCAGGAAAAGTTCTCTGAATTTACCACTGTTTGGAAAAGGTAATAGAAGGTCGTGCTTTAGCTTAGTGGAAAAACATCTATTTTCAATATAAAGTTTTTTCTTCATTTTTTAATTTAAAGTTTTGAAAGATTGACCAATTGAGTCATATGTTCATGCCTAATTATATCTTTAATTCTTTTAAACATATTTATTTCTTATCATACTTTGGTCGTTTTTTCCTATTTATGACAAACATTACCAGATTTCTTAATTGTACATTATTAAATACAAATGACTTCAGATATTTATATCAAGCTTCTCATGTTACTTGTGTTACTTTATTTTTGTCTGTTATTTATTTGTATAGTTTGAACTCTAAATATGAGCTATAACAGTTCCAGTCGTCCTCAACTTTTGCCCTACTAGATATGAAGAATACAAATAAAGGTCCAGAACAAATCATACTGACATGACCTCAACACAAACCACATGCCGGACTGCTAATTCTGAACTTTGAGGTCCTTGGCTAAAATCAAAGGCATTATTGACTTTCTTAAACAATTAAAGTTGTCTTTTGTAACTATAAAAATAGCTCTTTGCTTCTTAAGGGGCAAGTAAGTTACCCTTTCCAACATTACATGATGCCTTACTTAATTTATTGTAATCTGGAAAATGGGATAATCTTGTGTTGACTTTTTTTTTTTCTCCTTTTATAATTTTTATTTGATCAGAATTAGAACAAAGCTACATATATTGTGTTTGAATTGATCATAAAATATCAAAAACATCTTTAAAAAGAAGAAAAGAACATACAAAACCATTCAGTACCAAACAAAACAAAAAGAAATACAGATCTTAAAATACGAAGTGGAGTTTAGCAAGAAATTCTATTTTTGTCCATATATTGTTCCCATGGATACCAATTATCTAAGTTCTTTCTTTGGAGTTTTATTTAAAATTAAGTAGTCTTTTTCGAGTTGTCTATTTCTATCGATGACTAAGACAACTTCTTGCCATGTAGGTATTTTTTCACTTTTCCAATTTCTAGCAATTAACCATTTTATTGCCATTAAAATTTGGATTATCAAGACCTTTGTTGGATATTTCATTGTCATTGGGAACATGCGGAACAACATCGATTGAGGAAAGATGTCAAATTGAGATCCAATAATATGTGTAATTTGAGTAATATTATCTATACTCAAGGCGAGAAAATATGAATTCATAAAATAATATTTTCACAAAAAAGGAAAATACAACTATACTATGCAAACAAAATATAAGAAACAAATTGACTTTAACAGCAAAATTAATTATATATTTTTATAATATTTGTTGGACCTAATATTCATACTGGTCTAGCTGACCAAACCATTTATTTTTATAACAACAGGGAGAATTTACTTGATCCACGATCTACCATTGCACCACTATCACGCGTTATCGCAGCTCATATCTGCATGAGATTTACTACATCTTAGGTATTATAATTAGGTGTGGGTTGCGTGTGGTAATGCACGATAATGCCCAATGTAGCATTTTGCATTTGCCACCTATCTACCGCTTTACACATCACAGCTGCACCTCACTGACAAGGCCCATAAAAGCCGAAACGCATCTGGGGTTTGCTGTTTCTCCTGTTCAGGGTAGAATTGCCTGGTATTTCGGGGCTGGGTCACTCTTTTGATTGGGACCAGACTGATATACTACAGGATATTCCTCCCTGTGAAGGGCACAAGTGAGCTAAAAGAGGTTTCTCTCAGAGTGGCTTATCTTGGCTTTAGAACTAAACTATTAAGGTTTTGTTCGTTCTCTGATGAGCACCTCTGACTTTGTTGTTTTGTATATGCAAATTACCTTTAGGGTTTAGTCTCCCTAAGGGTAATAGGGGATTTCAGATGTGGACCCCTTGCTCACTGTGCCTTAGGGAGTTCAGCTGCACATCACTGACGAGGCCCATAAAGGTCGAAACACGTCTGGGGTTTGCTGTTTCTCCTGTTCAGGGTAGAATTGCCTGGCATTTCGGGGCTGGGTCACTCTTTTGAGTGGGACCAGACTGATATACTACAGGATATTCCTCCCTGTGAAGGGCACAAGTGAGCTAAAAGAGGTTGCTCTAAGAGTGGCTTATCATGGCTATAGAACTAACCGATTAAGGTTGGTTCGTTCTCTGATGAGCACCTCTGACTTTGTTATTGTTTTGTATATGCTTTGTTTAACACCTATTTTCATTGGCACAGGCGCAATTGCCTATAAAAAAGCACAATGCAATATGTGTTTAGATTCCGTGGATGCGCCATCAAAGGCACGATAGTGATTGGCCAAGATGCAATGGTTGTCATTACATGATTAATGACATATATGACAACAGACCCAGCAAAATGAACAACAATTTTTAGCTACTCGCATTCCAATTACGAGCTACCAACCTACAATCACTACAGGCCAGCCAAAGACACAACTTAGGGCTTACATCTCCATTGATTTTAGCACATTAGCTTGAACATTAGGAGCGCTAATTAATGAAATCTACACAAAATCAGTATTCTATTAGACCTGTAGGTCTAGCTCGCAAATAAAGTTTGTCTCGCAACTAGAAAAAGTATCACGTTTCTGGCAAAATATTGTGAGTACTAAATAGGACTTGCAAGGGCTTTTTCAAACACTTATTGTAGCTGTAGTAGCAATTAAACACACAATACTGTACTTTAAAAGCATGGGAAGGCATGAGAATACATTATAATTCATTGTACAACAGTCTCAAACCCACAAATATGCAATTAAAAATATTATTTGTAACTTTTCACTATAATATAGATCTCAGGACTTAATTGATTAATGCATATGATGAAACCCCCATGGACTAGAACATATGCTCTAATGTATTTTATAGAGTTCTAGAGTGCTTGATTGCGAGCCCCATCGGCAGAAATCACTTATTGGCTTGCATTAATTCATAGCCTCTGAACTTCCATGTTTCACTGTCATGATCATGGAGTTATTTACTATTGGCTGTGTGTAAGAAGTAAATTACGGGCTTACTTGAATATTGTCAGATCATATGAGCACACAGGGTTTACCTATGGAGGCTGAGAGATGTAAATTATGGGCTTGAGTCAAGAGAATAAGTTTAGAGAAAAAAATATCTGCAGCCAAAATTATGGGTTAGAGCAATTTAGGGGCTTTTAATAGAATATAGCTCAGTTTCGGTCTTTCAACCATATCATGAAATTATTAAAAAGTAAAAGTAACAAAACTTAAGTTCAACAGTCAATGTCACATACATATATACCTGTGTATATATGTCATAAATATAAATAAAAATATTATGTTTAATAATAAATTAGATTTAAATTTAAAAGGATTAATTTATGCTATATTAAGCATGAGTTGCATCGACAGAATTTTCCAGTTATATATATGTTCTATGTTAATGTACTTGAGTTTTTATGTTATGGGAATCAGAACACTCCTTAACAGAAAAAGTCTTTATTAAATCGCACAATGACCTGAGATGCTGGATCACTGGTTACTATGGGCTATCACAACCACAATTCTTTAGTAAATTTCTCACAGTATTGAAGTGCAGAGACTGCAAAAATAAAAATATAGTCTCAAACCTAAGGTGCTTTCTTCATTATTAAATGGTCTTTGCCAATCACTGGCTTCTAAAATAGTGTCTTCTTCTATGTTGAGTACCAGATGTTGCAGACAGGGCTCCAGCTATATTTCTTTTCATTGTAATATGAAAGGTCACTTGGAACTGCGCAGTGAAGATATAAACCTGTTCTTTAGATCTGAATAAATTGCATTAAAGAACTCTTTTCAATAAAATACTTATAGGTCCTCTAATGCCCATGATTCTGTTCAACATTTTCTGAATAAGATTCATAATGACCTGCTGAAAATGCTTACTGTGTTCATATTGTTTATAGCTTGACATATACCTCAAATCTTAACGAAAACTGTGACATGTGTCCATACTATACAGATTCTATATCAGAACAATCTTTTTGGGGGATATTGTAGAAGTTAATGAGAAAACTTGTCTTTTTAAATTACTGTGTTCAGGTGGATCCCAGCAAGGTTTCCTTTCTCTTTGCACAGTAAATTCTTTAGGGTTTAAGAACAACATTAAATCGTATTGGTTTTACCACTTTTATCGACTTTTTCACTGAACAACAAAAACTAGAATTTTTTTTACAAAATTGTCTTTTATCTTGCTCTCATTAACACAATAGGCCTTACCAAGCTGAAGGAGATCTTCAAGTTTCTTCCAGTACTTGCTAACGTAGAACTTGCAGTGCCCTATATGTGCTTCAGAACAAGGGCAGTCTGTTCATACCCACTGGAATTTTCCTTCTGATTTGAAATCAGTTGAGAGGATTCATGATATAGATAGTAGGGTATGTCAAGTCGGAATGCACTTGAAGAGAGGAAACATTTTTGGTTGGATCAATGTAAAAAAGAAATGTCTTGTTTTGTCTAATAAATATTGATAAAAACATCCGAAAGCGTATTTTTTCTCTTTACTGTTTTGTAATGGATAAATAAATAGTATATGCGTGTATTGGACACTCATCTTTTCTACATACGTATACAAAACTAACTGCCAAAAATTCTCATGGCTGCCTTTAACCTGAATACTGCTAATAACACTTGCCATATTAAATACAATCATGTTGTATATTTTTTGTCTAAAATGTTTGTTTTTGTCCTACACATTTTTGCAAGATCCCTAAGCAAACAACTTTTGTAAAAATATACGTCACAGAAATATTTTGCTTTTTTTAGAGTACTTTTGGTCTATAAGCAGGTTGGATCAGTTGTGTCCATGCAGACTGTAAAAGTCCATAATGGCAAATGTCGGGTAAATGTTATATTTTAAAAAGGAAACAACATGCTTTTTGTTACAGATTTATAGTACTGTTTGCTTAATGTTCATTATAAGCATTCATAAAGTTCTAGCACAACCTTGGTGCATACTGCATGAATGATAGTAATTTAGAAATATCCAAAACTAAGTATGTTAAAATGCTTTTGCCACAGGTTGCAGATTGGTTGTTTCAGTATTAGGGACATATATCTGCATCTGCATTTCGCTAGCAATATAATATATTTAAGTATCTCTTTACTTTTTGTGCAACGGCCAACAGCCATGAAGTATCTGCACACAGACCCTTCAGGAATAGCCAGTCAGTGTCAGGAGCAGATGGCTGCGGAATCAGTTGGCTTGCTCCCCTGCCATGGAACCTAACCAGCTAAACTGACAACACTCTTATACTCCTCGCCAGTTAGGCTGTGGTTCTGGATTTGTGTAAAGGTATTCAGCCCTCAGCCGCCTGGATGATGCTGGGATGCTGGCTTGCAGGGACTCTGGATCAGTGAAGTGCTTGAACACAGGAACACAGAAACCCAGGCATGCTGAAACCTTTAAATAATGCAGTCAGCTAGTTGAGCAGGGAAGAATTTCCTTGTCTTCCCAAGGAAGAGCTACAGCTTCCCAGCTGGTCCTTACAATAATGTTTCCTATTGTTCCCTTGGATCCCAATTGATACAGTTCAGACACTTGTATTCTGTCTTATGAAGGTACTGTTCACTTAATTTTCAACAGAACATTTATAGGCCAACAGTACAATACAAATTTGGTTCAGACCACAAACATGTTTATATTTCCTGCCCATAACCAGGTAACTCAGTCAGCAAGTACTACCCTCTGTAGTACCTCATTGGCCAATCGTCATTCAGTGAGAGTTATTTCCATCACCTACTTATTACATCATGTCACGATCTGCTTCTTCAAGGGGGCTTGATATGAACCTAGTTCAAACCTACCCCAGCAGAATCATGTATTTCTTGTTCTCTGTGGCACAAAAGGTGGCTTCTGAAGAGGGCAATGCCCAAAGGTACAGGCATAGAATACTGGATACAGGTTACTAGTGGTCTCCGGCAAGACCACTCCCCAATTCAGGATACAAATACAAAACAGCCTCACTCTGAGGATATGTGAAATTAGGACTGAACATTTATTGAACTAACATATTTATACATCATCCATACCACACCCTTGTGTACCTTTGTGTATGTGTGTGATGTCAGCACATCTGCCTTGCGCCCTTAGTTGCTATAGAAGCCCTTGTGATAAAACTCACCAGATGTCTAAACTACATGACAGGTGTCTATAGCTAGCTAGGGCAAAAAAACTTGATGTTAATCTCAAGTGTTAGCTCAAGCCTCCTAAGGACCAGTCATCTGCCTAGAGTCAAGGCCTGTATGTGTGCAGATGTGATGTTCTGCAGTTAAGCTTCTGTGCAGAGCATTTTCACCATTTCCACACATATTCTGTTCTATATAACATTTTCCCTCTATAACAAATTATAACTAGGATACAATATAACAATGTACAGGCAACACATAATTACATTTCAACAATGTCATGCGCCCTTGGCCATATCCATAATTACTGGTAACATTACAGTCACTAAACAATGTAATCATAACACATCACAAACCTAAACACCTTCACAGTTTTCTTCTAAACTAGTCAACTCACTTATCCTATTTGAATTTCATGCCCAAAGCTAGATAATCCCATTAGTCAGGTTGTTATAAAGATGTACAGTCTGATGTTCAAATTTCCTTCTGATGGAATTAGTAGGAACTGGAAAGGTGATCAGTGGGGGGAATAGCAAGTGACTACAGCCCTATTTAGAATAGGATAACAGGGCCTCCAGGTGGACCGTCACAGCAGTGTTTCAAATTAGCTTGTTAGTGGCCTCTCTTAAGTAGCATGTTGAAGAATGTTGCCACTGATTGGTTACTATGAGACAGTGCAGCCCTGTGTACTTATAAGTACACTGTCTTGTTGAGCTGCAGAGGGAATCAACCACTTAAGAACCATTTGTAACATTTTTCTGCAGAAAAAAATATGAGTTTTTAAGAATTTCTTAATAAAATAAAGTACACAAAAGAGATACATAGGTATGTTCTAACCATAGTGAGATCCAAAAGCCTTCCATGTTCCTTTAAGGTGAGAAATTAGACAGGATATGTAGAACATGGCATTACATAGGTGTTTAGTGCAGACTGTTACTGAACAGTTGAAGTGAAGTATTGTTCACCTAATGTCAACATAGACCATCTGTTTTATAACATTACAGATTTGCATGCCACTGTGTCAAGGACTAGACATTATCACTAATGAGAAAGTTGAAGGTCGTAGAGTGTTTTTAATAACTAAAGGTTAACCATTACTCAGAAACAGGCTGGTTTTATAAAGAATTGATCATACAATTTTCAGATATAACATAAAACAGACACAGGTGAGTCATGTTCTTTGATTATTTAATGATTAAATTCTATGCTGATAAAAAGGTGTGTTCTTTTTCCTGTTTTTCTCATTCTCAGTCGCAAATGTCACATTTAATTTATCCGTTATGAGAAAAACTATACGCCTTAACCACTTTCATGACTTCAGAATTGACCATTTATTTTCTGGTTACTATGTCTGTTTTGGCATTCATTGATACCAAGGGCGTGAAACCTAGAAATTTCGATTTGACTGCAGCATATTATTATTACTATTATTACTGTTTATGTATATAGAGCAACTATTTTCCATAGTGCTAGCCTAAGAAAAATAGGCTAGTTTGCCCAATTTATCAATGCAAAAAACTAGACTTAATTCATTCCAAGAATGGACTTACGCCAGGAATTCTTGAATTGTTTTTCTGTGCTTCTCCTTACCATTGATGGAAAGCTGTTCAATTTGTCCACTACCCTTTCACCCCTCATATTTCTAACTCAGTGGTTCTCATCCTTTTTTGGTCTGGGAAAACTGTTTGGTTATGTTCCAATGCTTATGAGGAACTGCTGGTTACTTTTGGTTGGTGTCTATGACATCCAGGAACATGTTTAATAGGGAGATGTGCCATACCTAAGGTTCATCTAATCTGAATAGAGTATAGTTTAACTTCAGATAAATTCCTCTATAATCTGTTTATATTTATGACCAATGGTGATGGTATATATAAATCTCCTAATCTCTGAGCACCGATAGATATGGTCTCAGAAACTGTCACCAGCTCTAGGACTGGTTTTTGACAACCACTGCTCCAAGCCATACATATTGTCAGTTTTGACCATGTACCATTTTAGTCACTCTCTTTTTGATTTTCTTGTAATATATTAATATCCGTTTGGAGATACTGTCTCCAGGTATATAGTTTTATCTTGTATTTATAATATGCTATTTTGAAAAATAATGCTGATAATGGGAAAATGTTTTTAGACATTTTTTTTTTAAAGGATTATTGAAGTGTCCTATTTCCAATGATGCTATTTTATAGAAGTTGACTTAATAATGGGCAAAATGTTTTTACACAGTTTAAAATAATTACATCTTTAAATTATGATGACGATCATTTTGTCTTTGTAAAATGATTAGGAACCTGGGAGGATGAAGGAACAGTGGATTCGGAATTGCATTCACTTCCGGTAAAAACATCCTCTCCAAGTAGCCCCTTGAAAATATAACTTAGTGGAAAAGTAAGACCTTATAGGATAACAATCCCCTTCAAGGTATAAACAGATTAGACATCTAAGATGGAGTGCAACAATCAGAATCGTCTAAATATAAGATTTTCTCTAACATGCTTACTTGTTAATGTTGTTTTTTTTATTATATACTTCACAAGCATGTGAAAATTTTACCAAACTACAATGATCCTTTAATATCTTTATTCTTCAATGTCATTGCTTTATTTGATTTCCTGCTTCTCTTGGAGGATGATCCTATCATACATTGCACTTTCAGTTATTCCTGTTTAAAGTCAACATAATGATGGCAGTTTTTTTTAGAGTAGAAAGGAGATCTGTGCATCAAAAGTCACTCCCAGGTGAGAAACCAATTTGTGAAAAACAATGCCTGTGTCTTTAACAGTCAAACTGAATATAATAGTTGATTAATTATGCAGTTTGTGGACTTTTTTATAAACTTGTGTCTTCAATGGTCCTATGAAAAGACATGGAAAATATATATTTTTTCCTGTTGCATCTGAAAGAGGATATGTGATGATATGTCACAGTATGTTTTCTTTTTCAGAAGGTAGGGCCCATTACAGAATAAACAGATTCAAATGCATAATTGTACTGAGGGGCTTGTCCCGGTCTGCCTATGAGCAGTAATATAGTTGTATAAGTCATACATGTTTGCCAGTGAGGTCTTCATACTATGCTTTGTATACATAGCAACATTTCCTGTGTGTTTCAAGAACAATTAAATTAGTTTTAATTAGAATTCATTCAAAAAACAACTTTTGTAATATTTAAAGCATGTTTTTTTAAATCCATGGAAAAATGTATTCCATGTTTCTCTTTTTTGTTGGTAGTAATCAATGATATTAAAATGACATGACATTTCAAATAAACAGCAATGAACTTATCTGATATAGTAATGTGTAATAAAGTTGTCAGATTTGATTGCTAAAAAAATAAATATGTTCATATCAATTTGTCAGTTTTTTTTATAACTGCACAGCTTGCTAACACAACTTGTGGCTGAATTCTAGCATGTCAATAAAGAAAGAAATAATAAACCAAATGGAAACATCTTGGTCTTTCCCAGATGGGCTTTCTAGATTCAGTAACTAATTCAGGATTATTAAACTAAATAATAGAAAAATATGATAACATTGTTAATGTTAGATTATATCTAATATTTATTTTACTATGGCAGTAATGTTGAACTGTGATTAGATTAATGTTATTAATAGTGAAAAAAACAGTTAATGCAAAATAGTCTAATAGAATGTGTCTAATTCACAGGAATGAGTGAAGTTGAATCTCCCAGTGCCCCTTCCTTGGTGTATATAACATTAGTTTTATTCAAAGCAATGCTTATATGTGTTTAGTATATATGGTCACCACTGTCCCATCATACAGAGTTATCTTACAATATTAGTTTAAAGGACTTGAAACTCCAATTTTTATCATACAGTAGATACCGTATTTTTCCGTCTATAAGACCCCCCATGTATAAGACGACCCCTATTTTTGGAGCCCAAAAATAAAAAATAAATAAATATGCAAATGTGTATTTTATAAGTTTCTATTGTGTTACACATATATTTACGGGCACTTTCTGTCATGATTTTCACTGATTTCCATTCCAGCTCAATATCCTTGTGATCACATCACTTACTACTCAGTCGTGATGTGCAATTGCATTTTTCCGGTTTAACACAGGGATCCCAAAGATATTGAGCTGGAATGGAAATCAGTAAAAATCATAACAGAAAGTGCCCTTAAATATATGTGCTATCTGGTACTCGTAGGATTTTCTTCTATATTTGCCATTTACGGGTGTGAAAACAATTGCGGTCTTGAGGAATTGTAGCAATTGAATAGCTATTTACCATTGTAACACTTACGGGCTTGAAAGATCAAAGGCTTAGCTGGGTCGGAGTTATGATTTTAACAACCGCAGGAATTTTCAGCCTGTAACCCTGAAATCGTTTGTGGGTAGCTAAAAGACACCAATTGAATAGCAAATTAGTTTACGGGCTACATTACGGGCTTGATTAACTAACATTTGCTCAATTGAATAGGGGTCATAGTATATTATTATCTACTGTTACTAACATCTCACTAATTGTCAGTAATAGATTTAACACATTAATCTAAATTATTTCTTTTTTCTTCCTATTCCGTGGTATATATTGTAAAATGTGAAGCCAATAAGTGACGTGTGACCAACTCTTTTGTTCATCTGATATCATTCATGTTATACTTTTCCTTCAAACATGAATCAAAGTATTTATAATAAAAAGAATAAAGAAACTTAGATGGCCAATGCATATTGATATTTTCACTGATTACTATATTGTTTTAGCTATGGCTTAGAGTACCATAGTAATGTCCTTGTCCTGGTGAGCTTTTGGAATACTCCAATAACTTGTTCAAATGCTAATATCAGTTATAATGATGTGTTGACATTCGTATTACATGGATACATATTTAACATCTTATTTGCAATCTTAACATTTTAGATAGATCACATTTTTCATGGTAGAGTACATCATTCTTGATTTTAACACTTTGTTTTATGAGGCTAAACTATCTCCTTGTGGTAGCCGTTGTTAATCACACCAGATCCCTGCTGTCCAAGGTATTAAATATCCTACACAAAAGAAAACATTAGGGTCAAATTAAAGCAATAATGTAACCTTAGTAACCAGGAAAAAAAATTAAACTGCTGAGAAAAAAAATTCTAATAGCTAAATTATGTGAAAACCAATCCTGCTTTGCTCTGCATGTGGGTTTTAATTACAGGGCAATCAGAAGCTGCTTTGGAAAGTGAAAGAGATCATGGTAAATAGAAGCTGCATCTCTGTAAATGGAAGATTAATATATATAATCAGGGGATTGAATAAAATTAAAATAGTACATAAGTAAAGTTTTGCACACATTTTTTTTGTTTAATTTACCAAATATGTTAGGTAAAATGTGATATACCAATGGTAATGCTGCTTTTTAACACCAGAACTCATATAATCACATATAATCATATACATACTGCACAAAGTAAGATATATTATGTAGTCAATGCTTCTGTAGAACACTTTGAGTTGTACTAGTGGTTCCCAAACCTCTCCTCAAGAACCACTAGACAGGCCATAATTTAGGTAAAACAATGTGTGAACAAAGATGAGGCATTTAGTATTCAACAGGCAGAGGAAACTCAAATTGCTTCACCTGTGTATTCACCTAAATCATGGCCTGCCTGGTGGGTCATAAGGAGAGGTTTGGGAACCACTGACTTATACAATACTATTAATTATACCTACAAAAGGGTATATATATTTTGTGGTATAGGCCGGCAGTTTGGATACCATTTACATAATTACTTAAATATACTGCACCTAAAACTTGTTAAATAAATAAGGAATCAACAGTTAATGGCAAAGCAGGACAGATATTTTCCCGGGGTTATGGGAGTGCTTGCATGCCAATGCAGTAGATACTAATAGATTCATTAAGATACACAATAATAAATAGCTAATTTTATATATCTTATATAAGGATTAATAAGACATTGACTGGTTAACTCTACTATATCTTGCCTTTATTTTAAAGACATCACCTATGCCATATCTAAAAATACTGATATGTAAACAATATACACAATAATTATAAGGAATGTGTTATTGGATTTCATGCATTAATAGGTTAATGGTATTTAATCTGGGATGTTTTTAAACTTAGGCCTAGGGAGACAAATTTAGAAGATCAAAATATTCTTAAAAGGTTTGCTACACTGCAAGTACGTTTCATAACTGCCTCAGAAATAATATATACAGCATCAGCAAAAATTGTTGAGTTGGCAGGCACACATCTAAATGACAATGTGGCAAGAAAACCCTGGTTATATAAAATTCAACAATTCCTAAAATGTTTTAATATCTAGCTTACAAACAGTTTTGTTGTGGGACTGCTTGTGCATCTCAAGCATGCTGCCCTAGACCATTTAGATTCCCCACTTACAGCTTCTCCGTTCCCTTTTTTATATGTTATATATGATATTTTTATGTGTATATATATATACATAATATGTCAGAGAGTGTCAAGTATACTTACAGATGGAAATATCACTAAATATAGACATGTATGTGCATATACAAACATATTTCAATGTGCTTCCCTAGGCCTGGTAGAGGCCATAGGCGCTGCAGAGAGACACATTCCTGCTGTGAGTGCAGTGAACCTTTGTCTCCTTTCACTATATCACTATATAAATATAGCAGAATAGCTATTGTACCAGTGAATATAATATTCCCTTGCACTTCTAATTTCTCATCGAGACAAATCTGCCCAACCGTAGGTGCAGTATGTAATGCCATGACCAGTGACGGAGATACCGCTGGTGCAGGCGGTGCCCCTGCCTCTGAGGGGCCTCAATGCCTCCCTCCACCAAAGCCTATGCTCCCCCCCCCCCCCTTGGACTTCTACTTACCCGGTTGTAATTCATTTCTGTGCTTCCTCTGCTCCTCCCCTGCAGGGCGCGTCTTCTTTTGCAGAGGCAGGGAACTCAGAATAACAGCACTGCAGGGGTGGAGCAAAGGAAGCACAGAACTAAACTACAGACGATCAGGGTAAGTAGAAGCCCACGAGTACAGGGGAGATCTGGTGAAGGGGCATGGGCTGGGGTGGAGGGGGGGGGGGCGAAGGGGCATGGGTTAGGTTGGAGGGAGAGGTGAAGGGGCATGGGTTTTGGTTGGAGGGGGGCAAAGGGGCATGAGGTGGGGTGAGGTGGAGGGGGACTGAAGTGGCTTGGGTTGCAATAGCTCCACCACTGGCTATGACTCATGGTAGTGAGTAAGCTGAGGACAGCTATATGATATATAATATTTGTTTTAGGAGAGTAGAAGTTTTGGGGATATTGAGAAAAGGTGGTGGTGGTGATGGAGTAATGGATCTGGATAATGTACTAAAGGTCAGTGAGATTGTGAACAATTTGCCTGCTCATTGCTTCCATGTGCCACACTGTCTGTACTAAGATTTTCTTATTACAATGACGGTAACAACGGGCAGCTAATGTTGGCAGTAATCTCAGTACACCAGAAATATATGTAATGCCATGCAAATTCTATTTTAAGTTAGAACATTATGTATGACTAGCGACTTGCCCGTCAAAAATGACGGCAATAAAAACTGAAGCCTGGCAATGCTGTTTGCCACACAATGTAAGCCTCTCCCCCTCTACTTTACTGGCTTTGTTATGAGCGCCTTTGGCGCTCATCACAGGCCTTGCAATGAGCCCCTTTGGAGCTCATTGCGAGTCTCTCCCTCTGTCTACTTCCTCCCTTGTGTCTTATTTCCCCCCTCCTCTCCCTCCCTTGTGTCTCCTTCCACCTCGTCTACCTCCTTTGTATCTCCTGCCCCCCTGTGTTTTTACCTCCCTCTCCCTCCTGTGTCTCTAAACCCCTCCCCTGTGTCTCTTTCCCCCTTCTCCCTCCTATGCATCTCTTCCCCCCCTGTGTCTCCCCCAACCCTCCCCTGTGTCTGTTCCCCCCTGGCCTGTGTCTCTTTCCCCCTCCCCCTGTGTCTGTTACGGCCTTCCTCGTGTCTCCATTTCCCTCCCTTGTGTATCTTCCCCCCTGCACTCTCTCCCCTGTGTCTCTTCCCCCTCCTCTCACTTCCCTGTGTCTCTTCCCCCTCCTCTTTCTGTGCCTCTTCCTCCCTGTCTCTTCCCCCTCACCCTCTGTGTCTCTCCCCACTCTGTGTCTTCCACCCTCTCCCTCTGTGCCTCTTCCCCCGCCTCTCTCTGTGTGTCTCGCCACTGTGTCTCTTCACCCCTTCCTCTGTTCCCCCCCCCTCTGTGCCTCTTTCCCCCTCTCTCTGTACCTCTTCCCCCCCTTCCCTCTGTGTCTCTTCCTCCCTCACCCTCTGTATCTCTCCCCCCTGTGTCTCTTCCCCCCTCTCCATCTGTGCCTCTTCCCCCCTCTCCCTCTGTGCCTGTTCCCCCCTGGCCTGTGTCTCTTTCCCCCTTCCCCCTGTGTCTGTTCCCCTCTCCCCCCCCCCCCCCCCATTTCCCTCCCATGTGTATCTTCCCCCTGTTCTCCCTCCCGTGTGTCTTTTCCCCCTCCTCTACCTCCCCTGTGTCTCTTTCCCACCTATCCCTCTGTGTCTCTCCCCCCTCCCTCTGTGTCTCTTCCCCACTCTCCCTCTGTGCCTCTTCCCCACTCTCCCTCTGTGCCGTGCCTCTCCCCCCCCTCTTCCCCACTCTCCCTCTTCCCCACTCTCCTTCTGTGCCTCTCCCCCCCCTCTTCCCCACTCTCCCTCCCCTCTTCCCCACTCTCCCTCTGTGCCTCTACCCCCCCCCCCTCTTCCCCACTCTTTCATCTGCTCTCGGGCGGCGCTCTGCGCAAACGCGGCTCGCGGCTCGCCTCTGCGCAATGCGCAGCAGTTTATAATTGTCTAACTGCGATTCGTCTGAAGCGTGACGACGAATCGCAGTTAGACAATTATAATATGTGATATGTATAGCATGTATGATCACATTTCATTGTGAGTATAGAAACTTGTCCATTCTGCGATGGTGGAGCTGCTAGGCTATGCCAACTGTTTTGATGTGGTAGGATAAATTTCCATTTTTTTTGTTTTCATATTATATGGATAGACTGATGATCTGCAAACCCAATTAAAAATTCAAAGCCCTCTTACACTTGAGGGATATGGGGTTACTTCCCTATGAAATCAAGAAGACTGATGATGAAAATTACCAGGATGCATACATCAACAAACGAACCATATCCAGAATTAAAGATGGGCTGTACGACACTGAAATCAGATATACCATAAAAATATAAAGGCATTATACAAAATGAAAAGCTGGCAAAAAAAGTCTATACTGATCACAGGAAATACCCTTTTTAATCAAACTCTAATCAGTCATTGGAATTTGCTTCCAGAAATAGAAGCAACTTCAAAATCAGTAACAGAATTTAGGATGAAATTGGATAGGCTTTTTGAGAAAATGAAAATGTATTTTATAGATGAAGGGAAAATCACTGTTATGGCATTAATTTGAACCAGGGTATTGCCAATATCTATTCGCTGCTGTCAGAAAATAGACATTAGCTCATTAATCTTATGCTTATTGCATTTCTTTAGTAGTTCCAATGCTTTTGCTAATATATACTAATAATATAATTTATTTAAGTTTTTTTTCATTTTAAAATTAATAAAAAGCTCAACTAAAGGTTATATATGTTATTTAACAATTCTGCTGATTATATTTTCTTTAACCCTTTATCAATATTGCGCTGCATCATCACAAAAGTGAAAAACAAAGTGAAAAAAACTTCTTACATTTTAAAATAAACAGTTAATGTAAACTCGGATTTGGGCTGATGTGCAAGCTTGAGAGGGGGTTGATATTAATCCTCATGTCCCCCAATATAATCCCTAGCATTTACAGAGCTGTACAGTGCCGTCTTGAATTTATTTTGGGGTTTTAAGTTTTCTGAGCTTACGGCCGGTTGCAAGATATACGGCTGGCCGTAAGGGGAGATCCTTGCGGGGCCGTATAATTGAATTCCAAGATAACGGAACCCCCGCAAGGAATCGCAGCCTTGCGGCCATTTTACGGCCGATAATAGAATGAGGCCCTTAGTCTGCTTGTACCATGAATGTGTTATTTTCTAAATGTACTAAAGAATGATTAAGAGCCTCAGTTATTCAGTTCTAGGGTTAGGCTATATAGTGATTTTTTTAGATTTATACGTCAGTAATAAGATTATTAAATGAATATGTTCATTAGATCCTGTTATCATTTCCACAATGCACACACTTGAATAACAGTGGCACAGAGCTGTAGTCATGCCTTTAGGCCTAAATGGTGTATGGCCGGAAGACAACATTAAGAAAAGTCTATCATGTTAATTCCACATTGGTTGTAGTCTCACAGCTGATTAAGCTTTGCAGTCCACATCTCTCCAAAAAGGCAAAATATAATATTCATATCCATGTGTCAAGACGTTATACATGTTTACAGTCCATGCTATGCTATGTGAAATATTTAAACTAATTAATACTTTGAAAATGTTTTTGATGTTTCATTTGAATTTGTTGCTTAAAATTACATACAATATGTTAATTCTACATTTATTGTGGGTGTTTTGTGTTTTTTTTTATATTTTATCATTATATTATACAATTTTGAATTGACAAATTGTTTAGCTGTATTCTGTTGTTTTTGTTGTTCTTTTGCGTAATATCTTATGCAATACTTAAATAATTTAATTAAAAAATTTAAATATTTGTATATGTATACTTATTTATTCAATTACAGGTTTTGTGTGTAATAAAAATGTCTCCATGTGACATGTGAAAGAGAAAGATTATAGATCATTTTTTTCTTACTTATAACCTATGACTAAAATACTACTTAATCTCAGCTATTAAATAGGGTAAGGTTTCTATTTTGATTCTGTAACCAGGTTGAGGGTCAGTATGCAATTTTCTCCAGTATAACTATAACACCTGGTCTGGTTTATAGAATTATATTAAATATAATCTGTTATCAGGTCCATTGGTGACTTGTTTTTTTTTTTCTTCAAAAGCTGTCTTAGACAACACACATATGCTTGCGATTTGTTTAACATGTGTGTAGAAGCAAAAAGATCACACAATATGATTATATTATTTTATCTGACATTACCCAGAACTCTTTGCGGCATTAGACCATTGCATACTCAGTTATTCTGTAGTGGAATGTATTTGAAATGAGCCTCTTGTTTATTTAATTTGTTGACATTTTCTATTTTTAATGTTTTTAAGAAAATAGGGAAAGTAAAGAGTATTTAATATGGAAAAAGAAAGCACTTTGATTTTCTAATGGTTTAAGACCCACCCGATGATTATTCTCATGGGACATGGATGTAAAAAAGCAATGCTAACACATAAGAATGTCGCCCAGGATAAGATTCCTTACCATTATTCGCTGACACAATGATCCTAGATTTGCATCATGAGCCAAATGCAGAACTTGATCCCACGGCTTTGCATATTAACGCTAGTGTCCTTGTGCTCTGAAAGCTTCTCAATGATTTTTATTGTCTCTTATCAGAGTTCTTCTTCAGGACTATGACTTCAACATCCTCGCTAACCAGCTCATTTTGCTAGAATGATTAATTACATTTTCCCCCAAACAAATCTTGCCTTATGATTTTAGCATGCATCTGCAAATATTATTTCTTCTTTTATTTCCTGCTTTTAACAGTTCTTTGGTTTATACCAAACCAAAGTATAATTAAAAGCAGCAAATAAAAGCTTATTCTTGGAACATGAACGTGATACGGAATTTAAAATAAAACTTCCAAGCTTATTGTGAAAAAAGCTGGACCAATGATAAGTTTTTATTTCTTAAAAAATGCAACGTTAGCAGGACAGAACAATTTTATAAGATTAAATGACATTTTTATTTGCTTTTTCTGTATTTTTAACTAGAACAGTGAGGGGCAGGCCTAGGGCAGCAGATTTTCATGGTGAAACTGGCTATGTCAAAGTGGAGTTGCAATGCTATTTTAGTTATATGCAAAATCAATTTCTATATTCAGTGATATTTCTGACTGTATTTGCCAGACATTTTCTGGTATAAATAATATAAACATAATCACACATACACTTATGCTTCTATACATATTTGCATGTGTGGGAATCTTACAGTGCCTTGCAAAAGTTTTCACCCCCTTGGCATTTTTCGTGTTTTGTTGCCTCACAGCCTTTAATTAACATGGATTGTTTGAGGATTTGTCTCATTTAATTTACAGAACATGCCCACAACTTTGAAGATTTATTTTTAATTTTTTTATTGTGAAGCAAACAACAAATAGGACAAAAAAACAGAAAAAGTCAATGTGCATAACTATTCACCCCCCTAAAGTCAATACTAGAGCCACCTTTTGCAGCAATCACAGCTCCAAGTCGCTTTGGATAAGTTTCTATGAGCTTGACACATCTTACCACTGGGATTTTTGCCCCTTCCTCCTTGCAAAACAGGTCCAGCTCCTTCAAGTTGGATGGTTTTCGCTTGTGAACAGCAATCTTTAAGTCTGACCACAGACTTTCTATTGGATTGAGGTCTGGGTTTTGACTAGGCCATTCCAACACATTGACATGTTTCCCCTTAAACCACTCAAGTGTTGCGTTAGCAGTGTGTTTGGGGTCATTGTCCTGCTGGAAAGTGAACCTCCATCCTAGCCTCAAATCACGCACAGAGTGGTACAGGTTTTGCTCAAGAATATCGCTGTATTTAGCACCATCCATCTTTCCCTGACCAGTTTTCCAGTCCTGGCTGCTGAAAAACATTCCCACAGCATGATGCTGCCACCACCATGTTTCACTGTGGGGATGGTGTTCTTTGGGTGATGTGATATGTTGGGTTTGCGCCAGACATAGCGTTTTCTTTAAAGGCAGAAAAGTTCAATTTTAGTCTCATCAGACCAGAGTACCTTCCTCCATACATTCGGGAGTCTCCCACATGCCTTTTCGCAAACTCAAAACATGCCATTATGTTTTTTGCTGAAGTAATGGCTTTCTTCTGGCCACTCTGCCATAAAGTCTGGAGCATACGGCTTATTTCCGTCCTATGTACAGATACTCCAGTCTCTGCTGTGGAACTCTGCAGCTCCTCCAGGGTTACCTTAGGTCTCTGTGCTGCCTCTCTGATTAATGCCATCCTTGCCCGTTCCGTGAGTTTTGGTGGGCGGCCTTCTCTTGGCAGGTTTGCTGTTGTGCCATTTTCTTTCCATTAGGTTATGATAGATTTGATGGTGCTCCTGGGGATCATCAAAGATTTGGATATTTTTTTATAACCTAACCCTGACTTGTACTTCTCAACAACATTGTCCCTTACTTGTTTGTAGAGTTCCTTGGTCTTCATGGCAGTGTTTGGTTAGTGGTGCCTCTTGCTTAGAGGTTGCAGCCTCTAGGGCCTTTCAAAAATGGTGTGTATATGTAATGACAGATCACGTGACACTTAGATTGCACACAGGTGGACATCATTTCACTAATTATGTGACTTCTGAAGGTAATTGGTTGCACCAGAGCTTTTTATTTAACAAAGGGGGTGAAAACATACGCACTGTTTTCTGTTTCTAAAAAATAGTTTTATGTATATATTTTTCTCATTTCACTTCACCAACTTAGACTATTGTGTTCTGATCCATCACATAAAAATCAGATTAACAAAACATTGAACTTAAGGCTGTAATGTAACAAAAAAGGTAAAAAGTCAAGGGGGTGAATACTTTTGCAAGGCACTGTAGTATGGGAACATATCAAGAGGAATGGGGGAATGGTAACTTGGGCATGTGGGGAGCACATATCTAAATGGATCAAAATAAGCATATAATGTAAATATGTATCAATAACAGCCTTTCATTCTCTGCTATGCATTGCAGTGCATATTGTAAAGATTAACATTTGTGGTTATTGTCTGCATAATGAGAGATTTGAAATCAAAGAACTTTATCTTTCAACAAAGACATAAGCCAGAAAAACTCTATCATTATCAGTTTCTGTAATGGAATTTATTGGATTCTCAATTACTATTATCAGCAATAGTATGCAGCGGTATACAAGCTGATTGGTTATATAAAAATATTGAATTAGATTAGATTGAAGGAAGGTACTTGCCATTTTAAATGCCTGACAAGACATTTTGACCAGCACATTGGTTTTCTATAATAACCAATAACTTTATGGAAAATAGAAACAATCAGTTGAGGAGATAACTATCAAAGGGGATTGCTGCTAACAGTTATACAGATACATAGTTATCTTAGGCGGCTCCTTGTAAATTAAATTAAACCGCCACTGTGTAATGAATGTAATGTGTTTGAAACATTTGAGCCTTATTAAGAGAATAACTAGGCAGCAAAAATATTGTTAAAAGGATATAGATGGTTTCTGGATTTTACTATGTATGTAATATATGGAATTCTTTACTTTTATATACTTTACTAGCGACTTGCCCGTCAAAAAATGACGGCAATGAGATGTGTATGTTTGTGAAGTTGTTTAGTTATTAATATACATATTGAATTGTAAGGTAGGTAATGTTGTTTTGTGTGTACTACTAAAATATATAATCCAAATGAATAAATGAATATACTTGACCTATTTGTATGCATTGTGTTGAAGATCTGTGAACCTTGTTTGATGTTGCTGCAGCATTAGTGGTGTGGAGCTGCTGTATAAGCATGCTGAATGTGTGCAGTGTAACACTGTGCGTGTGCGAGACCAAACCGTTAGCGTAGTCGTGTACTTCCGCATTGGTGTAAAATGGCGAGTAATGTGTGGTATAGGTCTGTATCGGAATATCCGTAGGTGTTTTGTGGTGTTTTGCGAGTTTAGAGTGCTGTAGCCTCGTTTTCGTTTTGTTCGGCGGCCATTTTTTCTGTCGCTTAGATTTTTTTTTAGTCTCTAAACTGTTTAATTTCGAGTAAAATCGAGGTGTAAGTTGCATTTTTGAGGTCCTGGGTGCTCCCTCTTGGTGTAGGTAAGTTTTTTATGTATGTGCTGTGTGTATGTATTGTGTTTTAAATGTTTGTATGTCGGCGTGTTGCGTCCGATGTTTGCGAGGTCGTAATGTGTGGTAACGTGTTTCGTACGTTGTTTGCGTGCCTCGTAAAATTTAGCGAGTGACGTAATTTGTGTGTCGTGTTTTTTGAGTAGCGACGTGAATTTTGCGAGGGTTTGAGGCCCTTGCCCAGTGACCTCGCCAGCAACTGAGTCCCTCGCTTCGCGAGGGGCCTCAGTTGCTGGCATGGAGCGCCTTCGGCGCTCCATGCCAGCAACTGAGGCCCTTGCCCAGTGACCTCGCCAGCAACTGAGGCCCTCGCTTCGCGAGGGGCCTCAGTTGCTGACATGGAGCGCCTTCGGCGCTCCATGCCAGCAACTGAGACCCGTGCCCAGTGACCTCGCCAGCAACTGAGGCCCTTGCCCAGTGACCTCGCTACGCGAGGGCCGCGGCTCGCTTCGCGAGGGGCCTCAGTTGCTGGCATGGAGCGCCTTCGGCGCTCCATGCCAGCAACTGAGGCCCTTGCCCAGTGACCTCGCAAGCGTGAGCAACGACTCGTACGCTCACAACTATATATGTGATTTTATCACAAAGCAATTAAACGTTCTGTTTATACTGCATAAACTCATGCAAATAGTCCCTGAGTGGGTCAGTTCATTGCAGCATATGCAAACATTGAGGGCCCGATTCAATTGCCCAATATGGAAATTTATACACACTTAAAATAAAATATACTTAATATTGCTACATATTCAGCAAATATTACTTATTGGCACTAAAGAATTCGTCATTAGAATGCATATAAACATTTATAACTAAAAACACCCGAAGCCAAATTTATGCCTTCAAGGCATTTGCAAGAAGCTAATAGGATAAGCTTTATTTAATTGCAACAGTTACAGAGCAATTCAATTTATCAAGCCCGCAACTACCTGGCCGACAGCCTAACCCCTAAACCATGCACCTGTAAGTAGCATTTCAGAGCATGATTATAATCAATTAAGCAAGGCCGTAACTACTGATTTAGAAACAGCAAATAGTAAATAAGACCGTCATCATGACATCATTAAAACATGGAGGTTAAACCCCAATCAATTAAAATCCGATATGCGATCAGACTCGCAATCCGGCAATGTGCATAATAATAAAAATGAATAATAATTACCTCAACTCTCCTCCCCCTCCTCACATACCTTCATTCTAAGGTCTCTCTCCCATTCCTCTCTAACTCCCCCATCTTCCTGTACTGTATGTCCACCAATCCATTTGTTCTATTTCTTTCAGTGCAAATTCACTCTGCTTCAAGGCCTACTACATCTGTGAGATTCTCAGAATATTTCCCTCCCTCCCTACCCCTCACCCACCCACCCCAACTCAGATTAAATTTATAGAGCCATGGAAAACACCTGACTTCCTACTTGCAGATATATCATATCAACATTAGGGGTCAGCCAACATTTTAGTCTTTCACCTCAGATTCCTCCCCTGTCCCTCTAAAATAAAACTCTTTCTGTCTTTCATTTCTTCCTGACCCTTGCTATTCCTTATTTGTTACTCTTCCCCAGTTCTCTGCCCTTTAATCCCCTTTAGATTGTAAGTAGCGAGTTTCCAGTCCAGTAGGGTGCTTTGAGATAAAGCACTTTCTGCTAAGATTCTAAGCTAAAAACAGGGCCCTTCAACTTTTGAATTTGTTAAACGTGTATTTCCCCTGTTCTTATCCCCTGTACAACATAATAATGAAGAAAATGTTATAGTCCATGTGGGTGATCTGATATGTATTAACTCTTTGATTATCGAGATTGATATAACACAGAAATAAAACGTAAAAACAAAAAGTATTGCAGATTTGTGAGCTTGAGACTGTTGTGCAATTGATTCTAATGTCTTTCATCACTTTCCCCATCTTTTACAGCGCAGTATTGATTTTTTATTTGCATTTACAGTGCTATGATCAGGTGTTTAACCCCCTTACTAGTCCTATCTGGTACTCGTAGGATTTTCTTCTATATTTGCCATTTACAGGTGTGAAAACATTTGCGGGCTTGTGAAATCTTAGCAATTGAATAGCGATTTGCGATTGTAACATTTATGGATTTGAAAGATCAAAGGCTTAGTTGGGTTGCAGTTACGATTTTGACAACCGCATGGATTATCAGCCTGTAACCCGCAAATCGTTTGCGGGTAGCTAAAAGACACCAATTGAATAGCAAATTAGTTTACGGGCTACATTACAGGCTTCAGTAACCAACTATTGCTCAATTGAATAAGACCCTATGTCCAACAATCATATTAGCTGTACTTTAACATTTACTACAGTGGTCCTTTAGGTCAATAAGGCCGTGCATGTCTTTTCAGCATCTTCTATATAACGTTGTTGTTAACTTAAACCTTTTCCAACATGAACTGGAATACTCTCTGATACTTGCTAAATCAGTCTTTCTCAAATCCGGTAGGTTTAACATGAGCTTAGTAAAAGAGGTACCATGTGTGCAGTGTTTATGTACATTTTGAAACAGAAAAGGGTTTGCTCATGGTATTGATCGCTTCCTATTTCACATATAACTATCAAGTGATGTGAATGAACTGTTTTTCATCACTTCAAAAAATAAAATAAAATGGAACATGTGATTGAAAAAACAGTATAATAATATCAATGCAACGGAGTCAAGAATGAATATAGTGTGCCATGTGTATATGAAGACAATGTATAGAAGCGCATCACTGAGAGATAATAGTTGCAAATTAAATTGTAACCTCATAAAACAGATCATTGTTACAATAAATAGTGACAGCATGTGTGAGATGTATTATTTCAAAATTAGTTTAAACTCTGAATTTAGAATAGTGAGTTTACACCTTACCAGAATTAGTAACAAGGAAATAGAAATCAGAATATTAGGATGCACATAATGGTTCTAAAAAGCAAGTTAGTACTATAGTAAATATAAGCAATCACATGAAAATGATAGAATATATTTATATAAATTCTGGATTGACCAGCATCTTAGAAAATGTATTAGTGATACAGCAGTGTGATATATCAAGTGTACTAATTAGAAGTAACAATCTTACTCATGTAAGAGAATGGGTAAATCCAATAGATTGCAGGTAAGAACCTCCTTTTCTGAAAGTTACATTAAGGCTGAGGTCATGCACCACGCAGCTCCCCAAGCTTCATACACAGAACCATCCAAGTGGACATAGACTTCAGGCAGTGCACCATTTCACATACCTAAGACAGTACCCTTTCCTGATCAGTGTCAATCAATGCTGAAATAAACTTCAGAATTGCAAAAGCCAACTCTGCCTTGGCAGACTACTCTGTCATGTTTAGGAACTTTGAGGCATCAGCTTCCCAACGAAGCTGAAGGTATACTAGTTAGTGCTATATGCATGCAACTCTTGGACTGTCTACCAGAGTCATGAACAATGGCCCAAACACTTCTACAAGCCCTTTCTGCACAAGCTTCTGAAACTCAGATGGCAGGACAAAATGTCATACAATAAAGTTCTTTCCAGAGCCAGTCTGCTAACAGATCACACTGCTGATGAAAGCCTAGACCAGATGTACTGGGCATGTTGTAAAAATGTCAAAGGAGCATATCTCCAAACAGCTATTCTATGGAGAACTCACTCAGGGAAAACGCTCCCATGACGGATAAATGGAGCAGCCCAAGGACACTCTGAAGGTCTGCTTGAAGTCCCTCAAGGTCAACACCGCCACCTGGGAAGTCCTCACACTGAATCATCTAGCATGGCCCAGTCTCATTCATAAAGGCTGGCAAACATCCAAGGCAGGATGTATTCCTGAGGCTGAGGGTAAGCGTGAGTTGCGCAAGTCCAGAGTTGCCCACACATCACCAACAGCATCATCAAATCTGAGTAGTCTGTTTTCACTCCTGAAAAAGACTACTCAGACATTTTCAGATGCACGGCACCCAGTCAACCAACCAATGAGATGTAGAGGTCCTCATCATGAATGATAGATGAACACACAGCTTCCAGATACTTGCAGGTCTAATCTTGGTTGACTTGGTGGTTTCCTGTTTTATTCACCTTGGTTGTCTGAATCTGGAACTTGCAAACTAGTGTTTCTCCAACCTGGGTCATCACCTCTAGAAAAATGACCCATCAGCTGCTATTCAGTATTATGCATTAAACTTGCCAAATACCTGGTTGCAGTGTCAGATCTACCTTTTTGGAGCCCCTAGACAGTGAAGTGGAGGAGCCCCTGTGAGTGCATGTACATCACTCTTGCTGTGTGAGCAAATCACAGACATTTCCCCATAACAGCCATTTTTACAACATAGCTACTCATACATACAGAGAGCTATTACTTTCTTATTACATTGCATTTGATGGTGGGCCATATTATTTATAATTTCTATACAAGGTCAGCAAGCATATGTATCACAAATAAAAACAGAGTTATTATGAGAGTTAAAGGGCACTGCACAATGACAACAGAAATTGTTTGAAAAAATTAAGTCTAACTCGGAGCATAAGTAATCAGGAAAAAAGTCATACAGCTAGCAATGTTCCCACTAATTTGTTTCATTCCAAGTGGTCACCCAACTCTTCAATTAATATAAATCATTTGAATTTGGATGATTTGTTATTGCACTATTGAATTTTGCTAGTATAGTTTATCTTTTGTTCAAATTAATATTTTATTCACATAACAAATGTTGAGCACCACACTAGATTTATTTTTGATTTTGAAGGAAATATAATGGTTGTGAGCAATAAGAAACTTTAAATCCATAGGCTGCATACATTTGTACCATAGCAATTTACTTTTATTTGATTTTATTTCAGACTGGAAAAATGTTTTAGATATGCATATGTGCACACAAGCATATTATTTGCCTTTAATCCAGCTAATATCTTTATTATGTCCTATACCTTCTCTTACCCTTGATTACTGATATATATTTATCAGTCAACTAATCACCACTGTTTGAATAACTCTTAAAATAGATCATAATGCATTGATGTCTTAATTCATGAAGGTTACTGCTATAGCAACTTCAACATGGATTTCTGTAGATTCTATTGTCTGATATTGTCAGTGTTTCCACGTCTGTATCTCATCTGTTTTGGTGCTCAGCCATGAGTTCTGTATTTTAGGCAGTTTGTTTTGTACTGTACTGCAAGCATTGATGAAGGTGGCCCTCTTTGTCACTGAGAATGGGCCATCCTGATGAGTACAATGCAGATAGTGCTTCTCAGCAAGTAAGGCCTGGATTTCCATATTACTTTCATCAAACCAGCCTTGATGCCTATGTGTGAATGGCCCTAATAGCTTTCATGCAGCTGTGTAGACTGTGTTGTGGAATCCCTCCTAGTCTATCTCAGAGTCATCCTCGGGACAAAAATCAGCAAGCTCATTCTCTAGGCCTTTCACTCGATTTTCAGTGCTGCATCTGTTCTTCAGCCTCGACAAGTTGACCCTTTAGAGGGCCTTATAGCCTTGTGGACAAAGAGCTTAATTTTGGATACTATGAGTCTTTTATCCATCCAAGTCAGCACCGTACATAGCCTTTGTTACCATGACATTCTGTCCCTTCTCCTAAGGATGACATGGTTGATCAGATCTCAGTATTTGGAGAGGGTATACATTCACAAAGTCCTGATGTGAGTGGGGAGATGGAAATGTGTGTTGGTGATCAGAAGGTTATGTGTTTCACAGGTTTTCCTGAGTAGCAGGGCCATTGCAGTTTCTTTTACCTACTCCATTTCTCACTACCCATGCTACCGCATTTCACCCGACTCTTGCATTAAGATTGCCAAGCAGAATCAGCTTGCCTGTGCTGTACACTGATGATTGCAGAGCTATCTAATTCTTCATTGAATTGCTCCATCACATCCTCATGGTTGGTCATTGTGGGAGGATATGCACTGGTCAAAGTGACTTGCCTTCCACTTTGAAGTGGGAGCCTGACAACTCCTGATTTGGACCGCTATTTTTCAAGGCACATTTTGCTAATGGCTGCAATGCCAGTGCTGTATCTCGGAGGTCCCCAACCCCCAGGCCGCGTACTACCACCGGTCCGCTGCCTCTGTTCAGCCGCACCATGTGCTGTGAAGAGCATAGGTGGATCTATCACCAGTGTCTCCCCCCAGGGCCCCCCTCAGCAGCCCCCCCAGCCCCCCGTCTCTTACTTGTGCACTGAGCTCTGTGGTTCGGTTCCCATTAGTCAAAGAATAAATGCGACCACTCAAACTGTTGTGGACGAAATTCATGAAAATGTATATTATGTCCATGCTGCATTCCTTTCCTTACAATATATCATAAGATAAGGCACTAATTGCTTTTATTCTTTATTTCCTGAGAGTCCTAAGATGGCTACTGAGCTGTACCCTGGGAGTCATAAGATGGCTACTGCTGGGAGTCATAAGATGGCTACTGAATCATATCCGGGAGCTCCCAGATGACATTCATATCCGTGACCAAATAAGGATATGAGCCCCGCCACCTTCCAGAGCCAATCAGAAGCTTCACATAAACTGACCATAATGACATCAACATCCGAGACCAAATATGGAAGGACCCTTCCTACCCTGTCAACCAATCAATAACTCACTCACTGTCTAACAATGCGTCGTATGATTCTTATATCTGATCAACTTATATTATATAAGTTGCTATGTTGTATTTGGGGGGGTTCGCTCGCTGGTTCGTTTGTTGGGAAGAATACAAGATGTTTTATACCAGAACTTTTGGGTCTGTGTAAATTCTTGTCTCTGTGTGCACACATGCCCAACAGACGGATTAATTTGGACAGGAACAGATATTACATAATGGGATTATTTTTTATCCATCCAAAACAATTGGCGCCCAACGTGGGGCCCTGGGTTGTGACCAACAGATAGCAGACAAGGAAGACTTTGGGACGGTCTGTCGTGGCATAAAAGAGCCTGATCAACTCAACTCAGATATATGGTAAGGTTTAATGTTTTTAAAACCTTGCATATATATGAATAGTGCTGCTATAGATCTGCCACTTTGTCTTGGGCTGCTACTGAAGGCACTAAAAGTACAGATAAATTGCTTGCCCAGGGTCTACCTTGAAGAAATATCTGTACTGAATAATATCTGTTGCCTGTGTATGACTGTTGAGAGTGTGGGTCGAGTGAGATTTCTTAGATATTGTATTCAAAGACATACATGTTTGTGTTTGCCGCAGGTTTCAGGGACAGATTGGTAGTGTCCGAATAACACTATAGCCCTGAAATAGCCGTACCTACAGACGTACATATGCATACCTTTCTTTTGGAGGGTCTATGCATGTTGGATAGCCGATTATCTCTTTGGGGTGATTCTGTTCGTGCCTTGGTAACGTGATGACCCCGGGAGATATCTATCACACACACTTAGGTGTAAAAGCATGTATGTGGGATGCAGACTTCAGGGACCGATTTATTGTGTCCGGATAACATGATAATTCTCTGAAGGCGTCAATTTTAACACACGACGGTGTGAGATTTTGAACTGCAATGTTTTAAGAGTCAGAAATGTTCTGCAGAAATTGATAAATATCACTGTGATCTGTAATTGCTGGTTGTGATGCATGTTTTAATGAGAAATGTAGCTTAGAATTTTAAGCTGAAGCTGAAAGTTGATTTCTGTGTAGCTGTTTGTATGCTTCGACCTTGATCAGTCTGTGAAAAGAATTTACTCCCTCCTCCCATCTCGTTAATTCTTTTAAGGTCGTATGAAATAACTGTCATGTTTCTGTTCATGTTTTCATGCTTAGTTATTCTTTCTATGCAAATACTTAAGGTCGTATGAATTTTGTACAGTAAGTGAATGTCATGTTTCTGTTCATGTTTTCATGATGTTGTTAGATTTTGCTTACAAGAAATAATGTTTGTGTGAAAATAGGTGTGTCCTGGGAGGAGAAAAAAAAAAAGTAATTTGTCAGATATATACACGGAGTTACACTTTGAGACCGCACATCAAATAGGTATCTCAAAGGAAACAGTACCTTAGGATTTTAAATGTACAGTATATATATGATGCAGACTGATAATTGGTTGTGTAACAAACACAACAACGTAACAATCATCAGAGGTGTCAATGAACACATCTTAGACAGGTATGTTGGGTTTTTGGATTATTAATCCAAGGAAGGAATCTCCATAAATTCTGCAATGTAATGGGAGATTATTTTGTTTGAATACATTGCATGTAACAGTTTGCATATTTCTATGTACTTGTGAGTATGTGTATTTATGTATGTATATGCGTGTATTCTTTTGAAATATTTTGTCTGAAGTTTCTGTGTGTTTGTAACTCGATATTTTACTCTTTGGAGAGTGAGGTGATTGGTCTGCATTTTGAAAAGACGTTTTAGGGGTTTGGCCAACCCCTTCTCACTGACCACTCCCCTTTTCTCATCCCACCCTTCTCTGTGTGTGTGTTAGTTTTTTTTATGTAAAAAAAAAATGTCTGTCTGTATCATTGAGGGGAAATGAGAAGAAGGGAGGTTGCAGGCAGAAGAATGGTGGCTGGTTCTGGGTGGGAACCAAAAGTTTGCTACAAGATAGTGGTTTGTGGAATGAAACTCTTAACACACAGCCACCGCCACATCATGGCTCCCAACTTAGAAAAAAAAATGGGAGTGGACTATAACTTTAGGACCAACCCCCTTTTAGAACTATGACACGCCCCTATACCCCATCTTAAAGGTAAACAACATCTACTATACCACCGCTGCTGGAGTCAGTGCCCTGTATCCACTACTCCTTGGTAATATTAATCTTTATTAAAAGGAAGGTATAGGAGACATTCAATGTTTTATTAAGCTTTACTATGGAACAAGAAGTATACGAAAGAAAAAGTAAACGCAACGTTACTTTAGGATGTTATTTTTAGATTCTCTGTGAACGCTAGTCTATGCTCATGTAAATTAACTCCTACATGCCTGTCTGCAACGCTGATACAGAATTCTGTGAGTTATTAATAGCATGCGCTCCGGATGAAATAGCAAATCAGGCTATTAATTTGTCAGATATTACACAGGATAAAACAGCCAGTGGTAATATATATCATTGCAGACACAAGTCTCAGATGCTGGGAGCAGCCTTTGTGGAGGGATTGAGAGTATCCATCAGGAAAGATTTATTAACATCTCGTCCTGAGTACAAGGTGTTGCCATTAGAGACTTTGTTATTAGTTGCTAAAAAGGGCGTGAGTTCTCACAAGGTAATGAGAAGTCTACAAACATTATGGTGTCTTCTGAGCAGGAGAAGACAGAACCAACAAGAACAATAAAGTGTTTTAATGGTAACAAAGTTGGACACCTTAGGGTTCCACCAGTTATGGTGAAGTTAAAACCAGTAGCTGAAATAGCACAAGAAACTGGTATCTCATGGCCAGAAAGTCTCCCTATAGTACTGTTAAGGTAATTACACCCCTGGAGGGAAGTTTTCTCTGTCCCCTCACGAGATCTTATTTGGGTCTGCTCCTAGATTAGGGTGTTATTATCCTCAGCAATTGAATTTTAAATCTTATGTATTTGTTGATTATGTGATTGTTTTATCTCAAGCACTGACTAAAATACACGCACAAGTGTTTTCTTCTATTCCAGATCCGGAAATAGACACTGGTACTCATCAACTACTTCCTGGAGATTGGGTCCTGGTCAAGAGATTTGTGAGAAAGAATCCTCTGGAATCCAGATATGATGGTCCTTTCAAGTTCTTCTAATTGCTGCACCGTCAGTTAAACTTGAAGGACGGCCTACTTGGATCCACACATCTCATTGCAAAAATAAAGTTTCAGCACCAGACCCATAGCAGCCAACATTATGATGATCATAACACATATGCCTTCCTGTCTGTTCTTAACTAAAGTAGAACCTTCTGCATTCATTAGCGAGAAGAAAGATGGTATTACATTTTGGTACAATCCATCTAAAACACATATGATCACATTGTCCTTTGATTATTGTCATGTTGTATGTTGCCAACAGCTAAGCGTGACTCAACAATGTAACTTGTACGAAGACACTCCCAGCACATCTATATACATATGTGTTACAGACCAGACTTGGGGAAAAGATTGTAGTCATTGGGAAGCTGTAGGATGCAACACTGGGACAGCTTGGGGCTACAGACCACAGAGTGCCTCAGATAGAACAGATCTGAGTGGAAGCCCTTTACTTGAACGTATGACTCTAATAAAGCCAGGCAAATGCTCGCCAAATGGCAAGACTGGAGCTAACATGCGACTTACTCTGACTATCAAGAACCCCAGACCCACAGACGCAGGTACATACCTAATGGGTGGCCCAGACCCACAGACGCAGGTACATACCTAATGGGTGGCTGGGTTAGAGGAAAAGCAAAAGGACGGATTGGTAAATTTATGCTCAGAGATCTAAATGCACCACTCATATCAGAAGGACTAATGCAAGTACAACACACTCAGACATTACCCCAAACGACTGATATCAGTGAACCTACGTACAAAGGAACCCTAACAAATGAAATTGGGTTCACAGACCTCAACTTATGGCTGGAATGAATGAAATATAACGTAGAGTCACATAATAAGACTAATTGTTATGTTTGTGTAAGTGCCAGACCTCACTTAGGCACTGTTCCACTTATGGTAACTATGAAGGAAGAAAAGTGTTTCTTAAGTCTTTATAAAACTACACAGACTAAAAGATCTAAATTGTGAACAATGGGAAAACAGGTATCCCATTATACCTGACAATCTACATCCAGGTGAAGGTATAACCATATACCCAGGTAATTACACATGCTTTACAAGGAGTACACCTCAAGGGAAAAACCTAAAGAGGTTTAAGCAAGAGTTATGCATTATATATTGTATTGGTTTCACAGTTTACAGAATAGACACAAACATTGGGAGACATATATTGGATATGTGGGGACATGAAGCTCAGATCAAGACTAGAGGGTATCTGGTATGGTAAGTGTACCCTGATAAAGGTCATAATGCCAGTGCACATCGTGCTTATACAAACTAATACCTCACCACACACCCTACTGACAACATCTAGACACAAAAGAAAGGTGTCTTCCCCACAAGGTAGCTTTGACCCCCATGTGTACATAGACTCTATTGGAGTCCCAAGGGGGGTGCCTGATGAGTTTAAGGCCCGAAACCAGATAGCAGCAGGATTTGAATCACTGATACCAATGATTGCTGTAAATAAAAATGTTGCTTGAATCAATTATATATATTAGAAACAGCAAAGGTTTGTGGATTACACAAGACATGCTCTGCAAGGAGTTGCAAAACAATTAAAAGCCACATCACACATGGCCATCCAGAATAGAATGGCACTAGACATGATCCTTGCTAAAAAGGGGGGAGTGTAAAATGCTCCCCGACACTGCCAACTGCTGCACCTACAAACCTGATAATACGGGTCCAAACGGTAAGATTACTTTAGCCATTAAAGAACTAAACAACTTGGCACAAGAATTGAAGAAGAGTTCTGGAACCACAGACTATTGGGATAAATGGTTTGGGTGGATAAACAACTGGTTTGGATGAATAACTGGCAGAAGGTATTGTCACAGGTTGGAATTGTCTTTCTTTCAATACTGATAATTCTTGCATTTGTTACCTGTTGTACTATCCCCTGTGTCCGAACATATTTAAAGAAGTCAGTTACTGGAGTCACACCAACCTTTGTGCACCAAGAAATTTATGAAGATGACTGTAAGGAGTCACATAAGATGTTACGGTCTATTATGTCTAGAAATGAAAGTTCTACATAAACCCCTTGTCCCACATGTTCCTGAAACAAGGGGTCAGGGATAGCATCTGACTCGCCTATGACAGTGGCAAGAGGGGTCATGGATAAGCCATGGCAACTCTAACGTACAAAGAAGAACGGGCGTTCATTGGTGCAGATGTGCTAGGGCTTTCTTACATTCATACATCTCCTCCACAGGGACAGTTGTACACATAGTCTCTAGGGGGGACTGTTACTATTTATATGCTGTTTATATGACTTTATACTTAATTAATAAGTTTTACTAAGAAGAAACCTATATCTTTACTCAGACATTTTATGTAGTACTCTCTAGAAGAGGAAGATATAATACATCTAACCTGTCATATCTACAAGAATAGAATATAAATGTAGTATGTATCATAATATAGCATTTTAGGGGGGACTGTTGTGGACGAAATTCATGAAAATGTATATTATGTCCATGCTGCATTCCTTTCCTTACAATATATCATAAGATAAGGCACTAATTGCTTTTATTCTTTATTTCCTGAGAGTCCTAAGATGGCTACTGAGCTGTACCCTGGGAGTCATAAGATGGCTACTGCTGGGAGTCATAAGATGGCTACTGAATCATATCCGGGAGCTCCCAGATGACATTCATATCCGTGACCAAATAAGGATATGAGCCCCGCCACCTTCCAGAGCCAATCAGAAGCTTCACATAAACTGACCATAATGACATCAACATCCGAGACCAAATATGGAAGGACCCTTCCTACCCTGTCAACCAATCAATAACTCACTCACTGTCTAACAATGCGTCGTATGATTCTTATATCTGATCAACTTATATTATATAAGTTGCTATGTTGTATTTGGGGGGGTTCGCTCGCTGGTTCGTTTGTTGGGAAGAATACAAGATGTTTTATACCAGAACTTTTGGGTCTGTGTAAATTCTTGTCTCTGTGTGCACACATGCCCAACAGACGGATTGATTTGGACAGGAACAGATATTACATAATGGGATTATTTTTTATCCATCCAAAACAAAACCATAGATGTCACTTATTCATAAATTAGCTTTATTAGCTAATTAGGCTAAGGTATTATTTTTCACATATTCCTGTATTGCTTCAATGCATAAAACATGCACGTTAACGTACATAATCGAAAATTGGAGACAACACTGGCCTTTTAAGTCTTAAATGTATATTGTTTTATTTGGCTATTAAAAAACGTACTATACCCAAGTCTGATCAGTGTACATACAAAAAAATAGAGCTTTTTCCACACTGTTCTGGAATATCCTCAAAAACATTTCACAATTATATCATTAGAAGAAGATAAATCTTACTCTGAATTACATGTCCTTCCTTCACAGATTGTTTTAACATATTTTCCAACATGGAGTCTACAAGAATAACATTTAAATGTCTGTTTTTAATATCTTCAAATTTAAAATCCAACAAATAAAATTAAATGCAGAAAACAATATGTGAAATGTGGTAGTTTAATTGCACCTGGCAGGAGGCATTTAAAATGTAATGGAAGAAAGAGAGCAGATGCATAACTCCCCTTGAACAGCAATCCCCAAAATGAATCAAGTGCTGAAAAAAATGGCAGAATAATATACTCTCCTGCTGACTCAGTTAGTCCTTAAACTCTGTACAGAGAAAAGGACATTAGCGTTGTGTTGCTGGGATATTCAAGTAACAAAAATGCTAATTTAAGGCTTTAAACTGCTTAACTGTACAAATGATAAGCTGACGTTTTTACTGAAACACATTTGTTATTTCCTTGAACGGCTTGATTTACTTATATATACATCTGCTGCCATACCTCAACTGAACATAGGTTGCAAATAAACCAGGTAACAGACATATCCATCATTATTAACACTTTGTTATTCAGATAGTAACATGTTCTTCATCCAAAAGCAATCTTTTATATGGTACAAGATTTCCAAGATGACCTGAAATTAAAAATAACAAAAAAACTGAATATTTAAACATTAAAATACCCATTTTTAGTAACAACATTAGAAATGAAGGGATGATAATGAAATGCGCAGTATGCAATAAACTATTAGATGATACACAATACGCACAACATACATTTCATTAACATCCCCGCATTTGAAATAATGTGACCAAAAATTGGTGTTTTTTATTAGCTATTTATTTTAAGTATTTCTATTATTTTCTGTATTTCTTTTAAATATGTAGTCATTTGTTGTTTTCTGCACTAGTTTTAGATCTGGGTCTATAGGAACCCCTATGGGGACAGGAAGAGAGGATTCTTTACAGGACATGGGGGTCAATACTAAGATGGAGACTAGTCATAGAGCCCCATATTGCCCCAATGGGACACTTATGGTTAACTAGGGAGGCTAGTGGAGTGGTAAGTAAAGATATTGGTAAGGGGATAAGGGGTCCCTTAGTCCAAAACACCAGGGGGTCGGGGAACTGGGGTAGATTAAATGCTTATGTAATGTATTAAGGGAGAGTGGGTGAAGGGGGACATAAACTCCCAGCATTCATTTTATTTTAGATTAACTCCTTCCTTGTTGCAATCGTCCAAAAATAATAATAATTTAAGACGTTTACATGCACTCACTAAGGAATTTCTAGGATTTGTAGGTGTTCGCAAATCTTTGCGAGTATGCGCAATTTTCTCTTGCCGGTGGTAGTATAGGATGTGTTGCACATACAGCAGGGAGCATATCACACTTAGCAGGCACTTGCAAATGATTACATGTTAGTGTTTGTTACGTGCAGAATGTAATAGCAACGTTAGAATTTGCAGGTGAATTTCAACAAATATTCTACGGGTGGAATGTAATAGAGCCGACAGGTTAAAAATGATTGCTGTCAGATTGTATTTATGTTAATCTGCAGTCTGGTCACTAACAGCCGCATAAAATTCCCTCTATGTGTTACATCATAGCTCGTAACGTAGCTCGCAAGACTTCAAGCTATTCAATTGGCCTCTTAAAGAAACCTGCAGATGACTTGCGAGTTTAAGATGCAGCAAGGCTGAAAAAAGCCTACGGGACGTGGAACGTGGAACTTCACAGACGCAAATCCTTTGTTCTCTCAAGTCCGTAACCGCTACGTTTCCAATTTAGCTATTAAATTGCATCAAGATCACTGGCGTTCAAACTGGTAACTTGCAAATGGAGCCAAGAAGCCAATGACTGCTAGAGAGGACCCACAAGGGGGGGGGGGGGGGGGTATAGTCCAATTGGTAGCACTGTAAATGCACATATAAATGCACTACTGTAAATATCATAACAGGGAAAGTGATGTTAGGTCTTAGAACTAACAGCACAACATAAGGTGTATGCTTGCTAATGCCAGAAGCTTGCCAGGAAAAATGGGAGAGTTACAATTATTATCAGTTAATGAAAAATGGGATGGACTATTAATCTGGATGGTTATAACCCATTAAGGAAAGATAAAGGCTATGTTAAAAGAGGAGGAGGGATTTGTCTGTATGTTAAGCCTGAATTTAGCCTATAATCAGAGAAGATATTTATGGTGGACCTAGTGATAAAGTTGATGTTTGTGGGTAGAGTTAAATAGCGGAGCAGCAAATTCGGAAAGAATATTAGTAGGAGTATGCTATAAACCCCCAAATATAGCTGAAAGTGAGGAAATACAGTTATTGTTACAGATTGGAAATGCAGCTAAGCATGGGCAAGTTCTAATAATGGGAGATTTTAATTACCCTAAAATAAACTGGATAAACGAGACCAGCAGTTCAGCTAAGGGGAGCAGGTTCTTGAGTACACTCAGGGATCATTATCTGGCCCAGGTTATACAAGAGCCTACTAGAAATGAAGCTATCTTGGATTTAGTCATCACAAATAATATTGATATAGTATCAAATGTTGAAATAGAGCAACATTTGGGAAACAGTGATCACAACACAGTCTCATTTTAAATTGAATTAAAAAAACATAATTTTAAGGGGCCATCAAAAACTCGTAGTTTTAAAAGGGCAGATTTTAACAGTCTAAGGGCAGCAATACAAAGTATAGACTGGGACAGAGAACTGACGGGTAAAAACACTGAACATAAAAGGACAACATTTAAATCCTTACTAAATATACATACACATCAGCATATACCATGTGGGAATAAAAGTAAAAGGAGTAAATCCCATCCAATGTGGCTTAACAATGATTTAAAGATCAAGATACAGAGTAAAAAACAGGCATTTAAATTATACAAACAAGAGGGGACAGAGACTGCTTTACGGGAGTGCAAGAAAATCAACAAGGCTTGCAAAAGGGCTATTAGACTGGCTAAAATAGAAAATGAAAAATTAATTTAGTAAGTAAGACTAATCCTAAAATATTTTTTAAGTATATTAATGGGAAGAAGGCCAGGAAGGAAGCTATAGGAACATTACAATGTGAAACAGGCCGTCTGAAAATTAGTGACCAGGACAAGGCAGATGAGCTAAATAGGTTCTTTTCTTCGGTATACACAAGGGAGGTACCAGTGGTTGGGACACTGCAACATAATGGGGCTACATTACCTTTGCCAAATAATTGGTTAACGCAGGAAGTAATCCAAAAGAGGTTGGAAAAAATAAATGTTAATAAAGCCCCGGGTCCTGATGGAATAAATCTACGGGTACTGATAGAATACATCCAAGGGTACTAACGGAACTTGGTTCTGTAATAGCCAAACCATTATATTAAATTTTTCAAGATTCACTCAGGGTTCAGTATTAGGTCCTCTCCTTTTTAACATATTTATTAATGACTTAGATGTGGGACTGGAAAGTAGTGTCTCCATTTTTGCTGATGACACCAAGTTGTGCAAGGTAATTAAATCAGATAATGTTGTGCTTTCCCTCCAAAGGGATTTACATAAAACTAAGGAATGGGCATCTAAATGGCAGATCAGATTTAATATGAATAAATGTAAAGTTATGCATCTGGGAAGGAAAAATAGCCATGCAATTTATATTCTTAATGGAGCAAATCTAGGTGTATCAGATATAGAAAGGGATTTGGGAGTGCTTGTGGACAACCACCTAGGTAACAGTGCTCAAAGCCAAGCAGTGGCTGCAAAGGCAAATAAAATATTAGCATGTATTAAGAAGGGTATAGAAGCAAGGGAAGCAAATATAATTCTGCCACTATACAAATCTCTAGTACGCCCTCATTTGGAATATGGAGTACAATTTTGGGCACCACTTCATAAAAAGGACATTTTAGAGCTGGAAAAGGTACAAAGGAGGGCAACAAAACTAATAAGGGGAATGGAGGGGCTAAGTTATGAAGAAAGACTAACCAAATTAAACTTGTTTTCTCTAGAAAAAAAGGTGTCTAAGAGGAGATATGATTACCTTATATAAATACATCCAGGGTCAGTATAAAGATTTGTCAAGGGAGCTTTTTGTGCCAAGAGGTTTTCAACTGACAAGAGGACATCCTTTGAGGTTAGAAGTAAAAAGATTCCACCTTAAAGAAAGAAAAGGGTTCTTCACAGTAAGGGTGGTTAATCCGTGGAATTCTCTACCAGAGGAGGTGGTGACAGCGGATTCGATAGATATCTTTAAAAGGGGACTGGATTTATTTCTAATTAAAAAGGGAATTCAGGGTTATCATGGATAATTAGAGAGAGAGTATTGATCCAGGGAAAAATCCGATTGGCTAAGTTTCAGTGAAAAATGGTGAAAAATGGTTTACGGGTTTACCTCTCAAGCTTGCAACTCACAGCCTGTTCTAATTTAATAGCACCGTAAATTCACAACTCTTCAAGCTCCTAGCCGTTGGGAGTCTCACGTTGCACATGCAAGCTTCAAATTTAATGTTGCTGTAAATCTGTACACTTTGTGAAAAATATAATTGGTCTATATGCTGAATCATAAGCAGATAGATTTTACATATACATATATACATATTATCTAACTGGTTTGAGAACAGGGTAAGTGAGGATCATTTGATGGTTTGTTTTCTAAGCTATTAGTAAAACTGACTGTCTATAGTCTAATATAGACAGTATATATATATATATATAGTCATACAATTCATCATATGGCTGCCTTTATCTCATTTTGTCTGAGCATCAGCCTAATAAATAAAAAAAAAATTCTCCAATTAATTTTTTAAAGACATACTTTAACTAGAAGCCCAAAAGTATGTCTTGTTATTTTAATTACTGTATATACTCGAGTATAAGCCAAGTTTTTCAGCCCATTTTTTAAGGCTAAAAAGGGCCCCCTCGGCTTAAACTCGAGTTACTCCAGTCCCCCCCATGTCTCTCTACCCCCCTGTGTCTCTCTACCCCCCCATGTCTCTCGAACCCCCCGTGTCTCTCTAACCCCCCGTGTCTCTCTACCCCCCTGTGTCTCTTTCCCTCCTCCCTCCTCATCCTCAACCCCCCTCCTCATCCTCAACCCCCCTCCTCCTCATCAACCCCCCTCCTCCTCCTCATCAACCCCCTCCACCTCAACCCCCCTCCTCACTGTCTCCCCTCTAAATACCTCCCCCTTACTTACCTGCTTCTTCTCTGGCCTCTGCTCCATCTTGACCCCGGCGCGCATGTGACGTCACATGCGCGCCGCGTCATTAGCAAATACCGGGTGCCGGGGGGGGATTTAGAAGGGGAGACAGTGAGGAGGGGGGTTGAGGTGGAGGGGTTTGATGAGGAGGAGAGAGGTTGAGGAGGGGGGTTGAGGTTGGGGGGGTGAGGAGGGTAGTTGTAGGTTGGGGGGGTGAGGAGGGGGTTGATGAGGAGGTTGATGAAGAGAAGGGGGTGGAGGTGGAGGGGGTTGATGAGGAGGAGGGAGGTTGAGGAGGGGGGTTGAGGGGGTGAGGAGGGGGATGAGGATGGGGGGAGAGGAGGGGGATGAGGATGGGGGGTTGAGGATGAGGATGGGGGGTTGAGGATGAGGGGTTGAGGAGGGGGTTGATGAGGAGGAGGGGGGTTTAGGTTGAGGAGGGGGGTTGAGGTTGAGGGGGTGTGCGGAGGGGGTTGATGAGGAGGAGGGAGGTTGAGGTTGAGGAGGGGGGTTGAGGTTGAGGGGGGGGTGAGGAGGGGGATGAGGATGGGGGGTTGAGGATGAGGATGGGGAGGTTGAGGATGGGGGGTTGAGGAGGAGGTTGATGAGGAGGGGGGGAGGAGGGGGTTGAGGATGAGGAGGGAGGTTGAGGATGAGGAGGGAGGTTGAGGTGGAGGTTGAGGATGAGGAGGGAGGTTGAGGATGAGGAGGGAGGTTGAGGATGAGGAAGGGGGTTGAGGTTATGGAGGGGGGTTGAGGTTATGGAGGGGGGTTGAGGATGAGGAGGGAGGTTGAGGATGAGGAGTGGGGTTGAAGAGGGAGGTTGAGAATGAGGAGGGGGGTTGAGGAGGGTGATAAGGGAGGGGGGAAGAGACACGGGGAAGGGAGAGGGGAGAAGAGACACGGGGGAGAGAGGGGGGACACAGTGGGCAGCACATTTCCCACCCACCCATTTTACCCAGTATTTTGTGGTAAAATAGGTGTCTCTGCTTATACTCGGTCGGCTTATACTCGAGTATATACGGTATGTTCAAAATAAATGGGCTAAAGGACCAGTTAGCTTAAAAATACACAAAAAGCAAAAAAATCAAGGGGCATTTTTTTCTATAAGTTTTCCTAATCAGTGCTTTGTTTCAGAGACAAACAATAAGCACTGAAAGACTGCAGCAGTGAAAATGTTACAAGTGAAAAGCATTGTCTGGCATCTCCTCTATGTAAAAGCCTTCAGACACAGCTTCCTGGACAAGTGAAACCATTCATTGGAAACATTGCTTATGCTTTGATGTATGTTATGCGATAGAGAAAGCTTTATTTAAGGCATGGCATAGACATATGTATGCAAAATAAAAAATAATGTTTTTGAAAAGACGTATGTTCAAAAACCACCCAACATAAAAAAGGAACTGGCGCCTGGATCTCTAGCCTCGTAACTTCAACAAAGAAATCCCATTTGAACAGTACATTGACTTACAGTACAACAATGTGATGTTGTAGAAAATATAGACGAAAATGGTAAGGAATGGACATTATTACACAAGATATTTGGTAAGGTTGGTTGTCTAATGCCTAACTTAGACAATACTTAGAGAGAGACCTTTATAATATTCATTTATAGTTATATACTGGACCAAATTGAGCCTCAATGCCTCAATATTTGTAGTACCCAAGAAATTTGGAAAACCACACACAGTCCTAAATGCCAAGTCGCTACGCTCCACATTCTTCTGATACATTGCAAGCAAATTCTTACCAATCAGTTCTACCTGCCTCCCCAGTATATCCAATCCCCTCTAATATACACTCTGCATGGCCCAGACTTTATACAGTTTGTCTGACTTTCTACATACATTTCTCTTACCTTCTTCCTCTGTCCTAGAACAGGTTACCTAGTCCTTTAATGGGGGATATGGGTCGGCGACAATAATTATTGGTTGATCACTTGGGTTCCAAGTGCATAATTTTACAGAACCAGCAATATGAGTTTGCAAGTTTTCAATCTTCTAAGATGCTCTGGGTACAAGCACTATGAACATTTGATTTTAAACTCAAATTAGAGCCCTCCATTCTTTTGCAATGTGTTAAAATAGTTTTTTCCTTGTACTTAACCCCTGTACAGCGCTGCAGAATATGTTGGTACATTACAAATAAAGGATAATAATAATATGTGGTTTACATTTTCATTTTATTGAATTATATTTTCATGTATAGAGAGAAGACCTTGAACGCAGTTGTATTATTATTCCTGTAAAATAGTCACTGATTCTGCAGTCTGAAATCTTCATAGAGAATTAATGCTGACATGAGATATCCATTTCCTCTCATTACTCTTCTAATGCTTAGTGAACATTCATTAGTACAAGTAAGCAGATGCATCAAAGGCAGAGTTAAGATGCACTTCTTTAAGATGTAATAAGTAAAGTCCGACACAAACAGCATACAACTGGAGTCATGTTTTAATGGAATTGTGGATGAAGCCAAATTTACTCAAACTGGTAATAGGTGTGCCAGAGGAAACTGGTCTGCTTCACGTATAGATGCATTAGTACATTTGGCGCAGATTTTAATCAACAAAATATATGGTGCTTTATCAACATCAGAAATTAAAATGGAGAGTCTGTTATATTACTAAGCACCTTCAATGTAAATGTGTTAGCTCTCTTTTTTTTCTGCAGTACTGTTGTTTTTATTGTTCTAATATTTTTATTATGCTTGTTCATGTAAAATTCCACACATTCCATTTTTTGGTTTGATTACATCTTACTATGTTTTAATCCTTACAAGTTTCACGATATAGATTTATTAATTAAATACAAATAGCATTGTTAAGCTATATAATTGACAGAGGTGCCAGTTAAAATTTTGAATACTCAACTTTCCCCCCTCTTTTTGAATTTAATTTTGTTGTATAATACTCAAAAAGAAAGCTTTAAATGACTGTCTAGAACGACGGGCCCGCTCCTCTATCTAGTGGGTCTTAATGCTGAGCCCTTATTCCACAACATGACTCACTAAATACAGGAGCTGGGGACAATACTCATACTCCTGTGATATGATAGTGTTGTCGCAATATTAAGGAGTTTTTGTTCTGTATTTGCTTATGTTCTTTCAGTCCTCTAAGTATTTTTAGAATGTAAAACCAATGGGCAATCTGAAATTAATGACTGCAAAATAGAAATTATGCATTATTTAACAATAAGGTAAGCAATCTGTGAGATTGCTGGCAAACACATTATTTAAATGTGCTAGTACAATTTAGATTTGGATAAATGCAGAATATTGTATATATTTACTGTTAATAAATATAGGCTTCACACCACTTGAATGAACAGATTCTTTACACTATGATCTTCGTTTGCATTCTCTATAAGATAATGAAGTAGCTTCACTAAACCATTGCATTAGCTTAGATGAATTAAGACACTGCTTTTCTAATACAGTAGATAACATTCATATAACTAACATACTTGGGTAAGTTGATTGACAGAGGTAAAAGAATAAAATGGGTTATATTCCCATATTTCCTACAGAGAGTCTATTCCAGGTTAGGGAGGTCGTAGACTTGAAACTATTTATCAATGCACACTGTGCTGAGGCTTGCAGGACATATTTCTTTAGGGAGGCTGAATGAGATCAAATGGATCTTTCCCCAAACCAGTGGCCCATTATGGAAGGGGTAGATTCAAGTACTGTATCTATAGTCAAGTAGCAGTTATGTTTCAGCCCTATTTTAAGTGACCACAATATTTTTGATGAACCTTTTCAATGGTTTTGTCTGTATAAAACAGAATATAATGATAGAAACCTAAAAAGTGTATACAACTTATGTCACTGTTGGAAAATATTTGAAGTATACCATTTCACTTTATTTAAAAATAAATGCAAATTAGTAATATTTGCTGAGTCTCTAAAGAAATTTGAAATATAATTATGAGATATTTAATGAAATATTTTTATATCAGAAAAAATAACATATTGATATAATTTCAAACTTGCTGTTATATGTATTTTTAGGAATAAAAAAATATCTGGTGATGACATTTGCATACATATTACATTTAGTTTATCAGAAGTCCACTGTAGTGATCATACATTATGGTTTCATTTGTTTGTTTATTTAATAAATGATTATTCATAAAATCAGTACTTGAAGGAAGAAATGTCAATGTAGCTTTTAAAACTTGTATTTCAGTGCTACATGCTCAAGCAAAGATGCTTCTTTCCACCACAGAAGAGGATCTGCCCAGGAAGATGTTCATTTGCCCCTTCTCAGCAGTGGTCATTACAAACAAGCAGACTACAAGATATTTAGACCATCTGCTGGGTAGATATATCCCCAACCACTTGACACCTTATAAAGCAACATTGCCATTTTTTCTTCAAATGCTGATTGTATTATTTAAGAAAGGAATGAAACTATATTATATGAGCACTACATTGGCTCTTTACACACTATTTTTCTATAATGACTTCCCAGCTATGTCGCATACTCAACCCATTTTCACTTAGAAGTGCTTTTCCATAAGACATGAACAAGGTATTGGCCTCATTGAAGACAAATTAGGAAAAGCTAGACCTTTATTTACTTAAAAGCAATTATCTATCCCCTTCTGGATCGCTACCTTGTTGTGGTAAAGGGGCTTATGTACCTTAATGAAGCTGTGAGCTATACCATTTAGGGTCACCCAGGATGGGCACGTCATAGCAAAAAAGTCAGACAAATCTAGCTCCACTGCAGAAGGAACTGGCATCCCACTCCAAGATAACCTTATGGATTAGCACGATCAGAGATATAATAAAAGATGTGCCTGCTGCTATCCATAGGGTCACAGAGAGTTTTACACGACTGAACAAGTTTTGAAAGCCTACAGCTAAAAAAAGAACCTTTAGCACCACAACAGAGACTCTTGTTTTAATATATTTTAATGTAAATTAACATTGTTATCTTGGATCATGGTTTTGTTGTATATACTGTACATATCACTATTAACCAATAATAAGATCAACATGGTTCTTTTAAAGAAAAACATTTTAGCACAGCCTAACAAATTCACTCCTGCTATCGCCAAAACATTATTCCCCTCTTTATCCATATGCCGTGACTTTATTGATGTCATGTGTTATTTTGCTGCTAAAATAATATTTACCATTTTCTATTCCATTTGGCTTTATCATTCCTCAATGGACACTCTACCACTTCACTCCTAATCTATTCCTGTTGATGTTTTCTTCTTTTTACGAGAAATGGCTCCCAAACATTTCTGTCATTCAATAATTGATTATCTACCATGTTACATAGTGATTATCCTCCATCCCATGACATTCATTTAGCTACAAAATTGTTGGCTTGCAAAAAGGAAGCTTCACTTCCGTTATTTATCATATCATACAGATAACATTCTTAGTACACACATACTACAGGTTTAGCTTTTCTGTAATCAGCATTTTATAATCCAGGAAAATGTAGAAGAAAAAATAGTTAATTAAATTTGCTTTTTCATTTTTATTTGAGTAATAAGTAAAAAAAAAATGTTATGTCCTTTTATCCCCCTTTGATATTTGCTTTCAATGATAATGTTTGACCTTTTTTTTCTCTCCTGCCACCAGTTCATGCTGGTATTTTTTTCATCTCACCCACACAAAGCTCAAAGTAAATGTTCACAGCTGTATGTTTGAAAATAGTATATAAAAAGATATACTCTACCTGGATACTATTTCACAATTTTTAGGTAAGTGTAAATTGTGTTAATTTGTCATTTCTTACAACTATCAAAAACTGATATATACTGGTATACATATTAAACATTAAACTAAAAATACCATTGTATCTGTATATATTTTTCAAACATATACAAAAATGTGTTTATTGTTCAAAAATATGGATTTCATAGCCATGGAAACACCATCATTACATTTTTCGAGATAAATAAAGATATGATCCTAAGTGTTTTTAGACAAAGAATTTTATTCAACTGGATTCAGTAAAATAATCTAATATTTGTCCACTTGAGAAATGTGAAATTATATACTTTACGAACAATGTCACAATCAATTTGCATAATTGGCAAAACCAATATTTTCAAGCAAATAGATTAATTAAAATATTACTTTTAGAAATGTTAGTAGATATAATGCTGAAGACATTTAGCAAACAGTACTGGCATTAGCAGCGATAGTATGGTAAATACCATCAACTGTTGTACAACCAGCTTATTAAAAATATAAGAGCTGAAATACTCTCGATATCTACACATAAGTTTGCAATGAATCTAATTGCTTAAAATGCATTTGTACAACTTAGCTGTTTGTTTTCCTGTTTGTACTTAATGTTAAATTAAAGAGCTTTACAATTTATTGTGATTAAACAAAGTTAACTTAAGGTTTTCCCACCATCTTTAGGCTGGAACTCCTCCCATTTTTGAAAAGCTGTGGCAGAGTGCAGCTCAATTCCCTACACTCTTCAACATATGTGGTGCGGCAATTAGGCACCTGCAGGGAAAGGATCATCATATCTGCTATCATTTAAAGATACCAGCTTCTCCCAGCAGTTCAGCTTTTTTATAATCACAATAAGTTGGTATGTTATTTATACTAATCATTATTTCTTAAATATGGTCCTTTAATTGCTGGCATATGTTTGTCTGCATCTAATGTTTCTGCAAACAAAATTATATAAAAATGTTACTTTCCAGCATTTCTGGAGAAACTAAGGACATTCTCTGTCTATGATGCTAACCACAGCTAATTATGTCATCTGACTTTGTGCTTCATACCAGAAGCAATTAATTCATAATAATTAGTTTATACATGATGTTCCCTTTCTATACTTCTGCTGTACAGTGCATCCCATTACGAACAAATTGTCAATTACTTGAATCTTCAAAGAAATGAAGCATTTGTCTTCATAGAAAATGTAGTAATGTAGCTTTCATCTACAGTAATATTTTCCATTTTTCCATCCACACTAATGCACAGCACTAAACAGTTATTGAGAATACTGGGTTCAAATAAGACTTCATATTTTTTATCTAATTTTGATTTAATTTCTTTCTACACCATTGCATGTTGCTATAATATTACAGATTCATTTATAAAAAGGGCATGTATACGATCACCAAAAAAATGTGAAATAATGTTTACATAGAAAGGTGACAGATCTTGATTTATTATTTAAACACCGAGTAAACAGAATATATAATCTCATAATTTTAATTTTATATGTACAGGAATATGTGTGACAACTTTATACATACAATACATATTTAAAAAATAAAATCAGCCTAATAAGAATGTACAATAGCCAATGCATTAACAAGAGTGCAGTCCAGTTAATACTTAAGAGTTGAACTGTATGAGTAGGGAATGAATTCATAGTTTACAGTAATAAAACATAAACATTTAAGACAAGACATTATAAAATAATTTACAGATAGTCTATCATCTCTAGATAGTATTTCTGTGAATAGGAAGACAGCCATAAGACTTTCCAGGGCTGTATATATAGTATAATAATTTAGAAGCAGTTCATGCAGTGTGTGAAGCAACTGAATTTGGTTCCTCCATTTTCAGGTTCCTGCCTTTATTATCATCAACTTTGCTCCAGATCTCGGTCATTGGACCAATAGTCATGGCAACTGCGTGACACTTCCAGAGAAGCAGCAAGTTTAGCACTTCCAAGTGACCACTTTCATATGTAAACAGAAGAATACAAGTTGGTATCGTTCTACATAGTTATACATCCTGTACATGTCAAGTCACAACCTCTCAGCTGCACAAGTAGTCAGTCAATACACTCACTGTAGGATACATTTCACAAACGAGTTCAGAAGAATTTTAACAGAACTTTCTTGTTTTTACAACTTTGCTTTGATATTTGACCGAGTGGCCTCCATGACCCATGACATAAACATCTAACAAGTAAGACTTTCCAGGCTGCAGCCCTTTAATTGTCTCTGTGGTCACTGCTTTGTGGATATTTTGGCTGTAGAAATATTTACAGATAACTTTTTCGAACTTCTTTCTTGTATCTGGCCCCAAACATTGGTTTTGTTCTCGTTTCTTTTGCTCCTCGCTGTAATCGTCATCCACTTCTTTTTTGTAAACACAATACTTATTTCTCTCCTGTGTTCCCAGCCATGCAACGGTGACAGAAGAGCATGTGCGTAGTTTGTCAAAGGCTTTGATTCGGGTATCTTCTGGCAATGAAGGGAATGGCTGCTTGTTAAACTTTGATGTCGCCAAAATCTTTAACATTGAGGCACCTTTTTTGCTTCCTTTGAGCCTGATCATGTATTTAGCTTTTGGCTTTCCTCTTAACTGAAACTGGCGAACACCTTCGACACTCTGTGACAAAAGTAATTTTCCATCTCTTCTGACTTGGATTTGAATGGCGTCCAGGCAAGAGTGAACAGAAAATGTTACTTTTTGGTGGGAAGAAACTGGAGCAAACCTTAAGAATTTTGCACCCTTTCTCTTAATGAATACATCAGTAACTTTACCATCCTTAAGTTCCACCGTCTTCTGCTTTGCTTCTTCCTTGGTTCGGGCAAATGTTCCAACATAAGCAGTGCTCATATTTGTGGCAGAATTTACGGCAAACACATCAAAGTAATACTGTGTGTCAGGTTTCAGATCAGAGACTGTAAAAATATTTTTATTCCCAATGCAAACCTTCTGAAGATCCACCTTTGGTTTGGCAGTTATTTGCCGTAAGAGTTTTGATGAGGAAGGCTTTGACATAAAGCTTCTATCTTTGCCAGCATCATTGTGTGATGGAAAACCAAAGTGGGCAAAGTCAAAAGGGCTAAAGTCTAGCCCAGGTTTCGGTGCCATCATGAATGCATCATCCGCATTAATTTTAGCTTCAACAGCACAGATGCTTTTAAAGTTGTGTTCCTTGTTGATGACGACACAATATTGAATTGGCTGTTTCATAATTGAAGATGTTGGAGTAGGTTTCCATGCCAATGTGACTGTTGTACGTCCAAGAGATGTTACATCAACTCTTGGATCATAAGGTAATTCTGGGTAGGGCTGATCAGACTCTGGAGTTGTTGTGGCATAAACCTTGAAATTTGTGTCTTTTTCTGTTGAAATTAACTCCAGCTGATACAAACCAGATGGGGAGCTTAAGGATACAAAATACTCCACATCATTGCCTTTATAAGAAAACAGCTCAGTGCCTTCTTCATGTGTGATCTGCTGTTTTTGCTGCTCGAGTGGTTCAGGTTCACCTGCAAGATCAGACATTAAAAAGATGTATTATAACACTTTTCTCCAACTATGAAAATGCTAGTCTGCATTCTGAAAAGTCTGACCACGCTTAATTATCACAACTTGAGCTCAACATCTGCTCAAAGTTTAGCATCAGCAAAACAAAAAGGAAAGTTAAAGAAGTAGATCTTGCAAACATTCTAAAATGTTAAATATCTATGAGTCACACAGTAGATAAACAACAAGAAAGTTAATTGTACCATTTTCATGATAAATAACTTGTAAAAATATAGTAAAATAGTAATAAAAACAATCTATATTTTTAGAGGTCATAAATTAAGTTTGGGTATTTATCATGAATAATGTATTATTCTAAGTAATTTTAAAGTAGTGATTTTAAAAGTAGAGGGGGGGGAGTGGCAAACATTGCAAGGCCTGTAAAGTAGAGGGAGGGAGAGGCTTCTCATATATTATATAGTCTGATTGAAACTACCTCAACAATCCTAAACATGATACCTTCATTCCCTGAATGCCAAATGACACTTTAAAGGCATTCATGACTATCATAATATAGTGTAAGGGTACAGAAGAAACTGCATCTTCAGAAATTACCTGAGCCTTCTCCACTGGCCTCTTCTGGGAGTTCTTGTAGAGTCAACTTCCACTCCAATGGTGCATCACATGGTGTGACAATGACTGATAAAGGTGTATTATCTTCTTCCACTACAAAGAAATACCTAGAGAAGGAAGACAAAGGTGTAGGTTATGATCCTTTTAGAAAGGGTATTAAATTACATTGTTTGTTCATACACACACATTTCTACTTTACAGAGGATAGGCCGAACTAAAGAAGATATTGAGCAGGATTAACTAAGGTTAATATATGCTGTAAAAAGGACACTTCAGCAGTCTTTTCTTAAGAGGAAAATAGAGGGAAGTTGACTTTTTCAAATAAGTCAAATAAGAAACCTTACACCGCCTCAGCAAAATTTATAATTTCTAATTGAACTAGAAATTCAACTAAAAAAATGTTTTTAATGAAAATTTACAATCCTCCAATTTTTTTAATTGAAATTAAAAAAGGTGAATCTGCCACTATACTGTAGGGTTTTATTTGTTTATTTAATAACTGACTCACAATAAAATCAGTATTTGTAAGGGGTTTGAGGAGAACAAATCTGCTAAAGCCTGCAACACTAAAGTTCAAATGCAAGTGTTTTTTCTTTAAATACAGATTGTATTGTGAATCAGGTATTAAATTAACAAACAAACCCATTTGTATGATCACAACAGTGGCGCTTAAATATTTTGAAGATATTCCTTTTTCAATAATGATCACTCTGTCTGTGCCAATAATTAGCATACCATGCAGATCTGAACAATTAGGGAAATATCTCAGGAAATATTTCGTTTTGGGCATGAACTGACAAATTAACATCAAAATCATTATCTAGACAAATTAGTGAGGCACAACTTAAGTGTGCCATGGCATAGGTATATGTATGCTATAGGTATATGTAGAATAAAGATAAACTATACCAAAATAATGTTATATATCATTAAATCATTTTATAGTTAAGGCACTCTGAAATAATTTTTTACTAATTTTTATTGTGTTAGAGCATTTAGTTTTTTATCACAAAACTGGGTAAATACCTGAACAGTTTTTGGTGCTTCTGTCTATATCAACCTAAAAAGCTCACACAGGAAGCATTTTCTACAATGTTACTCCTCCCGCTGCTAACTTTCCAGAGAATGGTGATGATAACAAATTGGTCATCACCAACTCCTCCAATTAGGACATAACTGGAATGTATTACCCACAATGATTTTCCTTCTGATACTATACAGACATGAACAATTGTTAACAATGTATAGATTTCTTCTTAGACAAGTTTATGGCTCTCTGGTTAGCTGACTGTCTTAAGTACCAGGGTTCAAATAGATTTAGGCTCCATTAATTGTAAGTTACCGGGGCCCATAATGGAGCACATAAACAAATTTTCTATTCAATTGGAGTATTTTCGCTACCCACAAATGATTTGCGGTTAGAAGCTCAAAATCCCTATGATTGTTAAAATCGTAAATCCGACCCAGCTAAGCCTTTGATCTTTCAAGCCTGCAAATATTACAATCGCAAATCTCTATTAAATTGCTATAATTCCTCAAACCCGCAAATGTTTTCACACAAGTAAATGGCAAATGTAGAAGAAAATCCTACAGGTACCAGATAGGACTCGCAAGGGCATTAAACACCTGTTCGTAGCATTGTAAATGCAAATAAAAAATCAATACTGCACTTTAAAGACGGGGAAAGTGATGTAAGACATTAGAATTAATTGCACAACAGTCTCAAGCTCGCAAATCTGCAATCAAAAATTATTTATTTTTGGTTTAATTTTCTGTGTCATATCAATCTCGGGAATGAGTTAATACATATCAGGCCACCCACATGGACTAGACAGTATTATTTTGTACATTGCAGGATTGCGGGTCTGATCGCAAATATCAGACTTCTAAACGCTAATTGATTGACGTGTAACCGCCATGTTTTACTGACGTAATGATGACGGTCTCCTTTACTATTGGCTGTTTCTAAATCGGTAGTTACGGCCATGCTTAATTGATCATGATCACGCTCTGAAATGCTACTTATGATTGCATGGTTTATGGTTTCGTCCCGCAGACTTACGGCCTGTAAAACGTAAACTGAGGCTTGCAATTAAATAGGGGGCATAGTTTTCTTTATGTTTTCAAATATGCTGTGCACTTTCCTATAATGAGTACAATTTTTTTTTAATTTTTATTTTGTTATATATTACAGTCTCGCAAACAAATACATCACACAAAAGGGCATTGAACTGTGCGTAATAAAATCCTGGGATTTGCTAACAACTGGAGGATCTAAAAATGTCTCCAACTCATATTTGTGATTACTTGTTTGTTCAATGTCAGACTATGCTGACATATTTTGGGATCTAGCTACTCAATTTCTTCTTTTATTGCAAAAGTTACTGTACTGTATAAAGTCGTGTATCAGTGTGTTAAAAGTTGACAGAAAAAAGTAGTAAAATTTCAGTTACAAAATGTGCCCCTACTTTTGTATTTCAGTTCAGGGCTTTAAAAGCTACTCCACTCTTGTAATTTACCTTTTAGGATTGTCTCTGAACAGATAGCCACTAATTTCAGCTCCATCAGGAATAACAGACGAGTCGTGAAATAGAGCTTTGTCTCTGATCTGCATCTGGAAGAGTTCTTCATCTCTTGTTGGCAAGTTCTGAGATCTCAAGCAGACTGGCAACAGGAAGAGTGTTATGCACCAATGTGGAAGCATCATTCTAGAGAAAAAAAAGATACAACACATTTAAAATGGGACCCAGAATTTCTCTTTAATAGTAAGTTATAATGAAAGAATATCATAGAAAATAAATCTTGAGAAGATAAGAAAAAACACAAATATAGCAACATTATAAACACTGTCATATTATATTCCATCTCCTACTTCCTTTTGCTTGATTTCCAACATCCATGGCAATTTGTTGATATATTTGCTAAAATTGTATTTTTCCAAGCACTGCAACAAATGCTATTCTGTGTTATTTTATCCAGACCCTAATGTAAACTAATTCATTTATTTTCCCACAAATCAATGTTGAATAAATATTTGTGGAGCTACAATAAATTAGGTTTTTGAGTTCATATGATTTCTTAAATTAGTTTTTGTGTACTTAGGCATATCCAAGTTTCCTGGATTATTACATTTTTGCATTCTTTAGACAAAAAGCATACTTCATATATGCAGCACATTTCATAAAACATTTTATTTTTATTAATATCTTAAAATCCCTCTAATGATTATGTTGACATCCCCAGAGGTGTCTACACAGGCACCTTATCCCCACCCAATTAGCATGCAGCATTAGGGGACCAATTTTAACCCATTATTTACCTGATGTGTCTTCCTCAGCCAATAGGAGAGCACTGATGTCAGCCCCCAAGTTACTGCTGGGATATGACCCTCCCTGCTGCTTCCTGTATTTGCTGTGTGCTGTGTTGCTGCCATAGCACCTTCTAAAATGGACCACACTGCTTTGCAGCACAAACAGGAATCCCAGAGTTTTATTTAAATGTTTCAGCTAACCTTTGCTTTCTCCTAGTTGGCCAAAACAAATTATGAATTTTATGCTAATTTAGACTGGGTTTTGAGGGAGTGTTAACCCTAATTTTCAACTGCCAGAAATCACATTTTGCAAACTTCAAGGTAAGTGTTTAAATGTTTATTTTGGTATTTTTTTATGCAAACAAATATTTTCATACACTTTTAATTCTCCTCTATCAGATGTATTCATAATCCAGGAAACATAGATATGCCTTTAAAAGTATATAGTAAATTATTCCAAGCACTTTACTTCTGGAATAGATCTGCCCAGACTGTTTTATGAGTCAGGAAGGGTGTATGTATACAGACTGATGAAGAATGCACAAAATATGCAAAAAATAGAAATACAAGTTTAGTTGCCATTGGTCCCCTGACTCTTGGATTTGATAAGCCCTGTTACAATTGTCCAAACTCACTAATATTTTAAAAGTCTGCAATGGAATATTTCTATGTGCAATTGAATTCCCTGTTGGTCTTAGTGAATCTGTCCAACTGTGATATTCAGAGTGCAGTAAACAGCTCTAGAGAGTGTAGAAACTGCCATAGAAGTCAGTGACAAGCTTTATTTTCAGTTAAAAAAATGCTGAATAGATGTTTGTCATTTTATAGAAGACAAACATATAAGCAAATCCATTACATTAAAATAGATTATGAGGATATTCACTAAACTGGTCTGCTTCATGTTTTAAGGAAACTAACATCACCTGTTTTAGGTTTAGATTTACAGTTATTCAAAATATAATATGCTATGCAATAATGTTTAATAATATATTTTTTATAATTAAAATAAAAGGTATGTTATGGCAGTTGAAAGTTATTTTCTTTTCTCTAGTGAATATATATATTTTACAGTAGATGTCACTATTGCCCGAAATAGCTATTTAAAATTAAGTTGCTTTTTTTCGATGTCTGCTCATTGTCTGCTCCAATGCAATCTCACAATTAAAATTGAAATATGATTGCTTATAGGATTACAAAGACCAAAGGCTTACTCCTTAAATTCTTTGGATGAATAATCCACTTAAAAGGCTCTTGCACCCACTAAAACATGATATAGTAAAGATACAGTTCATTTATTCTTTTCATTCTTATTTTCCTGTACTTGCGTCCTAATATATTTGTTTCCAAGGATTAGGAAGATTTTTTGCCTACTAATTTTGGCTATACTATTATAGTAAATACATCATACCTCCCAACTTCTGGAGGGACAGTCCCTTATTAGGGGGAAACTCCATTCCAGCTTCCAAATTGTCCCTTATTTAAAGAACAGTTGACATCTAAGGCAACTCTCTCTATTTTAGTGCATGTTCTTTCCATTCTCCAAATCGTTCTGTGGTACAAATAATGAATATGGTTCAAATATCCCAATATTTCAAAATTACATAGAGGGAAACCTATATTCTTGAAAAACAATCTACTGTTAAGTTTTAGAGACCCATACATGTAATATGTGCACGCCGTACCACAGCAACATATTTTCCACTGAACTGACAGTCCAGGCCTTTCTATTCAAGAATGTGTGACTATCTTTGGCCGATAGAAGTGCTTGGAGTTATGACCTTCTGTACTTCCTCCAAAGTATACGCACTATATTTTAGTAAATCTATGAAAGATTTTCAGAAGACTTAATGCCTTATGCTAATCTAAGAATCAAACCTTCTTTCAATATAGACAAACAAAAATGAGACAGAATTCCAGATTCTTAAAAACATTAAGCATTTTGTATTTAAGTTGACTCCTTTGCATTCTTACACGTAATGTCAGAAAAAACTACTGTACATTTATAAACCTTGTAGAATTTAGCAGGAGGTTTTCTGTACAATGTCTGAATTATTTTCCTGCAAGCTTGCTGAGATGTATAATTTATGGCTTTTCAAATCCATTTGTTACAGTTACACAGATTTGGAATTTTGTATTGCTTAATGCACTAATCAATCATAAACAACTGTTTATGAAAGGACAGCTTTCATAGCCCTAAAAGCATATTGACCTTCGAGAAAATGTAACAAGTTGATAGTTGTTAGTGGTATTTTTAGTTGAGGAGTATAATGATTCTTGACACATGAAGTACACAACTTATGGAACACCTTATAGACCACTGAAGTCTTATCTTTACAGTATACAATCATAAAGAAATATAACTGATAATGGCTTTACTATTAAAACACTTAAAACAGCACAAACTCTACTTTCCCTTCTCTACACCAATCCTCTCATGACTACAACAGAAAAGATTACTGTCATGTCAGCTTCTACACACTAGCAGTGTTTGCATCTGCTAATGTTGTTAGTTTATTATATATGTGACAAACTTGTAAAATTAGCTATCTATGGTAGTGAGGAATATAACTGAATACTGAGGAGACCATGGTGCACATGCCATAAATATGGCACCAAAGTGTTATTTCCATTTCTATGGCATATTAAAAAAATGGTATTCTAAATGTGCTCCACCCATAAGAAACATAATAATAATGGGTAGAGATATACATATTTAGAATGAAGCTCTGCAATATTACTGCTCTAATGTTCTCTTTAAATCTCAAACACATATGGTGTGGGAATATTTCTTAAGAGAAAAGATCGATGGAGCAAATCTCTACTAATCCATTCACTTTTACTGTTCCTATTAAATAATGAAAGAGTTCTAATATGTAATGAAGCAGAACTGTGTGACTGTATTAACTTTATCACTTTTTTCATCTATAAACGACGAGATATTCATATTCTTTTCAAATACATAATTTATAGTCTTTACATTACTAAAAGCCAGTTTCCGCTGGCATTCCATCTCATATTATCCTTACATTTCACCTTATTTTATATATCATGGTGATTTATAATCCTCTTTTGTACGGGAGGTCTAATTAATGGAATGATGAAAAAACACTCAGCGCCTGTCTGGTCATTATGCATTAGGATTTTGCTCTACGTATTGTGATCCGGATTAGTGAGGAGTAGGAAAAAAAGGCGATTATAAAATGTGCTTCATCCGCAATACACTAAATGAATTCTGATGTGCCGATTTGAAGGAAAAAACTGTTCCAGTGGGACTGATAGATTTATTTTTTAATTATCTTAAATTTAATGAAGACAAAGACAAACAAACAAAAAAAAAACACTTACCTATTTTATTAAGTAAAAAAAAAAAAAAACCACTGATGAAATCCACACTATTAGACAGTAGATACATCTGCAATAGTCTGATAAAGATTTGCAGTGGATTTGCCCCAATTTAGCACTAAAGAGACTGTCATAGATATCTTTATCTGCAAAGACACACTTTACAACATAATGTACTTATGTCATTTGGATTTGCTTTACTCCTTAATTGCCCAAAGGATTTATATTAGCTTGAGTTCAGATGGTAAATACTGCTGCGTACTGTAAAAAAATAACTGACTAATTGGACTAGGATTAGCAAAGGGTAGAAAGGTTTGGCACTCACTTGCTAATCATGCAAATGGCAGTTAATAGAGAGCATTTACTAGATGATGATAGAGGAGCATTGAAACAACTTATCTAACAATGTATTTTGTTGCTGGTATTATTCTTTATTTAAAAACCTATTCTGTAGTGCTATATGGAGGACAGTACTTATATGAGACCATGTGATTTAAAGTAAAAAGGACGCTGACCATCCATTTATAGCACATAGTGATTTTCTACATTGAAGGGTTTGCAATAATCCTGCTGTGAGTTTACAGTCACTTGCAGTCTGTCCTTTGATACTGATTTTACAAACTGGATTTACTCCTATGTGTATATGTTTGAGCATAAATACATTAATGGTGATCTACAACTAGGTTTAGGATGAAAGTCGCTCACACTGACCCTTTATGTAACCAGCTATCTTTTTTAAATGCATGCTAGACTAATGAGTGAGTTCAATGTCAAAGCTACTGAACGCAGTCAGGGCATTTACTAAAGCATTGTGGGTGCGTATGCAGGTACAATAGTCCACTGTAAAACAGGGAATGATGCTGCAATTACCTAAAGTTTTTTTTCCATATTAGCAGCAAGCCGTATGAGGGTCATCCCAAGTTATTGTGAATGGAATGTTTAATGGGCGTGGTAGGCGTAACTATTTTTTTAAATATTTATATAATTTTTTATTTACTGTTTCTTCGAAAATAAGACCGGGTGTTATATTAATTTCAGATCCTCAAGATTATAAAATATTTTTTTTTTAGGGGATGTCTTATTTTTTATTGAACTTATTTATTCATGTACATTCAAATACAATCATGTCATCTTCTTCTGGAACATCATCATAACTCTGCAAACCCTGAATTCCAGCCTGTTGCCTTAGGTTATCATACTCTGCTCGCCATTTGCTGACCATATGGAGATCCAACTTCTTCTCTTTGCAGAAAGCTGTAAGAGTCTTGCCAATGGAGTCCTCCACTATTGATTTCTTGTACTCAACAGAATAGCTCTTTCTTTTTGCACTCATCCTGTCTTAATAATTTATATTATAATTTAACGGATGTCTGGATGACGATCGGAACTAGGGCTTATTTTTGGGGGAGGGCTTATATTACCCGTATCCTGAAAAATCGTGCTAGGGATTATTTTCAAGATAGGTCTTATTTTTGGGGAAACGCGGTAGTATAATTTGTTGTTATTATACATCAATAATGAAATCATGCCAACCATTACATACTTGCCAACCACGTCTTTGAGGGTCTAAAAACATCTAAATTTAGCATTGCGTTTTTACATGTAATTGCTCCTGCGCATATGGAAAGAGCTGTTAAACTGTACATGCTTGACTTCTATAACATACATGCGCTATTCTATTCACAATATGTAAAGAGACCTGAGTAGCGCTAATGCGCAATGTGCACCTGTAGATTGATACTTAACTCGCATCCTGTTAGTAAATTACCCTCAGTATCTAAAGATGGCATCCAAGAAAAATAATAATGAGTTTACCTTAAATATGGTATGTTAGAAACTAATCAGTACAATTAGTAGTTATGTTAAACAACTGTAATTTGTTATTATTTGTAGTTTCTTGGCATTACTTAAGGCGTTCATTGATATTTCAAGGACTTAAACCATCATTGTCTTCATGTGACTCTCAAATCCTATATTACAATTAACATCTATATAAACTAGACACACAGAGTGATTACAAGTTTGTTATACTATGTTTACATAGAATTAATTTGCAGAATGATCCAACCCAAATGTTGTTAAAGAGTGATTAAAGTTCTACATAAATATTAAATATTGTTAATATGATTTATGCAGTAATGGATTCATTTATGTAGTACTCAATTCCAGGCTCAACGTAATAGTGATTTCTTATTGAAACTATACATTCGGTTCTATATCTATCAGGATTTTTATTTCTTTTTATTGAACTGGCCTACATTTGTGCCCCAGATTTGCTTTCTTCGCCATAGGGAATTAAGTGGACTTTGTATCAAAGCAACTTTGGAAATAAGACTGAATCAATTCCTCCTGAATGATACAGTGTAATATACTAACATTTAACAATGAATATATGGTAGTCTGTATATATTACACACAAATCTATAAATGTGGTGAAATATATACCTGTTGGTGTGAAAAACGTTTGACACTGCCAAAAACTGAAGGCTCATAGCAAAATACAATTTTCTCTGCCTTGCCTAAAACAATCCCTAGACTCCTTGGTAACAAGTACTTTGGATAAGGATAAAGTACATTTCCCTACAAAACAAGAAATGTATCCTTTGCTAATCTGTTTCTAATCCTACACAACTTTACAGTAAGCAATGGTAGTCAAATTGTGGAATTAACAATCAATTGAGGCTACGACGGTATACTTGGCAGATGTCTTCAGGAAGGGTTAGGCGTCTATTTTGAAAAACGTGTGTTCAGGATTATGTTAATTATTTAAGTACGTTAAGTCTGTGGAGTTACTGTAATTCTGATTTCCATTTTGAGTAGAGGGAGATATAAACATCCGTTTTTGGGATGCACTTAAATATTATTTTACTGAAGGCATGGCCATTCTGTGGATCAATATAGTATTCATACTGAGAAGCGGGAGATAGTATATATGTTTAACTGTATTGGCTGTTCTTGTTTAAACATCATTAACTGTGTGTTAGCTAGAAATGTACAGTTTTGTTTGTGTTTTCAAAATTAACCTTCAGAATCCAATCCTGAAATAAAGATTTGTGACTTGCATTTGTATTTTCAATGTTCTGCTGTTAGTATCTTAAAAAAGGAATGTATTGCTTATATATATCATATCGTGGCAATTACGGTGTATGTCCATTACTCTTAACATTTTATGCAATTTCAAAAATAAGAGTTACAATTTGCTATTACATATACTGCATTGATTTAGATATACTTTTTTTTATATTTTCCTTATTCATTGTCCCATATGGGGTTTCTCCCACTCATTCACACATGTACAAAAGTATCTGGCACACTGAAGTATGCCAAGCCAAATGCACAGAAGTAAAACAAAATGGAAGTCTACAACGTTGGGCTCAGTGCAAATAGGCATTTTGTGCCAGTTATTTTAATGCACCTTTGTATCTTAAACATCAACTCCTACACTATTTTATTTGAGTATTAAAATACAGTTACAATTTTGCTCACATAATTTCTAATGAGAACCAAGGACAGTTGTTACCTCCTCTCACTGCCAATTTCAGGACTATTGGCGCTACACCTAGGCTGTGAAAATCCTCGCCTTGCTCAGATTATCTTCTTTCTTTAAAAGCTTCAACACCATCTGTTTATAAAAGCTTATCAGCTACTGCTTTTACATGTATAATCTGCACCCCCGATCAAACTGCTCACACGCATAATCTATAACTTGGTGCCATCCCTTTCGGCTGCAGCCTGTTGCCTTGATCATTGCCATCATGTATCTTACTCTACTGACACCCCCAACCTTTCCTTCTAGATTGTAAGCTATTTGCAGTAGGGACCCCAATTGTCAGTTGTCTTATTGTGTTATATTTGAATTTCTGTACACTGTATAATTTGTTTTACCTTTTTAATCTGTTTATTGTTCCTACTTTACAGTATCTTGTAAATAGAATTACAGAAACTATCGGTGCTTTATAAAGAGTGATAATAATAATAATAAGCAGCAGAAGAAGAAAAAGAAAAGTGTAGATTTTGCATGTGGTTTAGTAAAAAAATGAATATGTATAAAGTAACAAAATAACAATATTATCAGGTATTCAGACCAGGAACATAAAAGCATTTTTAGAAAATATCATATTATTTTGATGACTCTTATTATGTAAAGGAGAGCCCATTTAGACTGCTCGTCTGTAGTTTGAAGGGAAGGGATATACTAGAGGGAGTGTCTCTTCCACTGAGTTCCATTGTCAGTAAATAACATCAATATTGTGAACAATACACACCCTCAATATTATAAAGGGATTTACCAATTGGTCCCAGATAAACCATTTAGGGGAAAAGTTAAGGATTATTTTTAGAATCAAAAGTTTTGAAAAAGCAAGTATA